>VZTV01123458.1:0-15486 GCA_013400875.1 Anhinga rufa
TCTATGATTCTATGATTAATCAAACAGGAAGCTGTAAAAGTTTGAATATTAACAGATTGGTATAGCATGTAAAGCCACATAGCCCAAAAAGTGGATTTCCTCAGTCGCTATTTGTCCATCTGATTGCATAGGGTCTTCAATGAGTAATGATAAAAAACACTAAAGTAGCTTGTTTTAGCTAGTGTCTTGTTGACAGGTATCTCTTCACTATTACAGCTGAGAACCTTCTCTGATGAGCTAGTCACTTAAATGCTACATTAAAGAAGGGAGGATGACATTTCAGGTGTTGGCACCAGTTTGCATAGATAAACTACTAAACAGGTTCAGAAAGACTGAATGTGCTTTGCTGATGCTAACTCCCTGCTATATTTATCAGGTTTTACTGAAAGCCTGCATGACAATGCATGTCGGGCATTTCTCAGTATCATCTTCTGTTTCAGAGCTTTGTGTAATAGGCCAGGAGCAACCTGTACAAATAACAACATTCTTGTGGAGCGCAATAATTTTTTAAATGGTTACAATTACTTATACCTTCCTAGAACATCACAGGCTGGGATTTTTTTTTCATTATGGTTTGAACAGTTAATCTTAGTACACTGAGCTATGTGAGATCTGCAGAGCACAGTCAGTATTTCGTTCTGGCATTTCCTTCAAATGTTCTCTGGATTCAGCAAGAGCCTGTCTTTGAAGGCTCAGCCACCACGGAGGGTAGGCTCTGGTCACAGACCTGCCTCCATTGATCTTTCTGCAGGTAACTGTAATAGCTCAGCTGCTTTGCATCATGTGGTCAGGAAATTTCTACCTGTGCGCTGCATTTCCAGCCTGCAGGTGCCTTCCACCCCCTCAGCTGCTCACCTGCCTCCAGACGCAAAGCTTACATCAGCATGAATGAGAAAGCATAGAAAAAAAATTCCCCAGCCTTATGCTGATCCATTTGACACAGTATGCTAATTCCTCCCATTTTTCCAGTGTATTTTTTCCCCCCATCAGACAAGTTATATTCCATTCCTGTTGGCATAAGAAAGCCTCACCTTTTTATGATTTTTAAAATAAAACATGTTCTAACCAGCTGACAGTGTAAATTTCAAAGTGACAGCAAACACTGCTAGCATTTAAAACCCACTATTCTTGAAAATTATCCATTTGTTTTGTGGAAGCAATGCAAGCAGATTTGCCAGCTGCGTAATTCTACATACTTTTCATGTCTACTGTGGATTTTGTAAATTGCTTTAGTTATGAAACCCAGACTTGAGTTTTTACAGAGCCTGCCTAGGTCAAAGGGAATTTTTCCAATGGCTTCAATAGGCGGTAGATTAGGTTCCACGTGAGACTCAAACTGATTAACAGCAGTGCCGCACTTGAACCTGATCTTGTGCTGGTGTTGGCACTCCATAGGCAGTAGTTCTCAGCGAGAAGAGCAGCTGGTAAAGAGGGCAAAAATCAAAGAGCAATTTCCTCCACGTTACAACCCGTCAGTAAAAAAGTAATACTGGGAGATATCAGTTTTCCATGAACTCATTCAGCCTCCACTGCAAGAGGCACAGGAAAGACTGATTGAGAATATAAGCTCTGTATCAACACACCTTTGAACATTTGTTGCCCTAAAATAGACTACTACTGTTTCATGGGAAATATGGATATATGCATCTCTGATTGGAAGGACTATACATTATAAAGGTAATTTAATGGTAAAAAAATATCTTTTTACTTTAGTAATATAATTGACTTAGACTTGGAAAATAATTTAAGACGCCACAGTCTTTTTTATCAGTATGCGTTATAGCCAGCATCTGAGAAACTGCTTATCCCACCACACTGTCAGGCTCCAATCTGGCAGAGGTCTATAAATGTACTTGTGTGCACTATGAGTAATTTCACTGACTCACAGGGGTGGCTCAGACAATATTGCTAAACAGATGCACACTTTTTGTACATTTGAGGCCTCAAAATACACGTCCCTCTGATAGCTCAGAGACAGCCTGAGCTTGTTCATATTTCAAAGCTTGAGTGTTCCTAGCCGGCCTTAAAAACTGCAGCGGCAACTTTGCTAACATCAGTTAAATGCGTGAGGAAAATGTGCACCTGAGCCCCAGCTGGGCAAGCGGTGTAAGGGCACAGACCTGGAATGAAAACACTACCGAGGACAGTCAGCCCAGGGGGACCATCATGTCCCTTTCTGCTGCAGGAAGACCACTGTCACAGTCCTCTCTGGACTAAGATCACCAGGACTTGGTAAAAATCACCAAAGATAAACATTATTCTCCCTTCTCACAGGCTCTGTTATCCTGGAGATCAGTTCGATGCTCCTGCCGAGCAGCGGGCTTTCCCAGCTGCAGCTCAGCTTCAGTGGTTTGCTTCAAGCACAGTGCCCTGATCAGGTCTCCCCAGTCTCCCACACTCCTCCTTGGGTCAGAGCCCCTGAAACCTTCCACTGAAGACAGGACAATTACTTAGAGGTAGTCAAAATGTCTGCAACAAGAACATTTCTGTGGAGAAGATTACAAGGGGAAGCCATTTGTTTTCCACGGACCATCACTGCTTGACATGCGTTACGGATGATGATGTTTACTAAACTATTATTTCCATGACACTGGGGTTTCACCTCTTTTCCTGCGCCTGCCTGCACAGCTTCCCGGTGGGGACAGGTCAGAACTGTAACTCAGGGACTGGGTTTTTGCTTGGGAGAAGCAGAGTTGCACCTGGGCGCTGCTGTGATTTCCTCCCCTTGGCACTGACCCTCCAGCTGACTGACTGCAAGGCTCCCTCTTATTTTCACAGACCTATTTTATTCTCTGTGCAATTGATGCTCAGCCTCTGCTGCTTATTCACACTTTATTATTCCCTTATGATAAACATTTCCAAGTTAGTCCAACACCAGCATTTAGTCCTAAGTGCGCCCTGGACACCTGCTAATTATCATCCATGACATATAAAACTATAAACTTAGTTAACATTATTTTGTGAGGTGGTGGGTTTTTTTTTCCTTTTTACTTAATCAGTTAAAAAGTATTTCTTCAAGGGGAGATGATGCAGCAAATAATTTCTGTAAAAAACCCTTTAACCCAGGAGGTTTTATAACACCATGCAAGTAAAACATATGCATGTTTAGTTAACCCCACCCAGTGATAACAACTGCCTTTCTGTATAATAAACCTTTCTGTATTATTTTGTATAGTGCATCGTTTGTAGTCATGAGGGAGATCATAATTCTGGAATTGTTGACATTATTCTAATTTTTTTTCTGAAAGATTTAAGGTTCAAGTTATTTGCAAAAGGAAAGAAAAAGAAACGGTGACTGATTAACATAATTCTGTGATGTAAGTAAACAGCACAAAATACATATCTCCCCATGCCTGTGGATTCAGATTTTTACTTCATTTGCTTCACTAAGAGTCTTTCCAGTAATAAACAGCAAACAGCCAAGTTCACTTGGAGGGAGAATTTCAATATACATGTTTGCTGAAGAGTGTAATCACATCAGAGTCTGAACTACGTGAAAGAGAATATTTCTATGGGTCACAGACCATTCTGCAGCTGTGTTACTCCACATAAATTCAGTTTATGAAATACCTCCCGTGGGGCTAAAACAGCAAGACTTTGATGAGGACTGCAAATACACAGAGAGTCCATAACCCTGAGGGTACTTTATACAAAACTTGCAGAGATACATGGAGTTCTGATAAGCTGAGGAATTCCTTCATGACCAGCAGAACCCTTATCTTTCTCTTTTTTGATTGTATATGGTTATAGTAACCATAAAAATCTGTGTTGGACTTCCTAAAAAATAATTAGGAAAAATCTCAAAGTCATCATCTCGACTTTTGTATTAGATATTCAAGCAACCACTTTCTACAGTTCAGTAGAAAGTTTGCAATGAAATATAACTAAGAGCTACATAAAATGCCATCAATTTACATGGTTCACTAAAATGAACCCCTAGATTATACAGTTAAAATTTCAAATTATCACGCATCCTTTTAGTTTAACGCATTTTGGCATTTAAATTTCAATTTTCACCTCCTCGTTAATGGTGACATTTCTTTACCTTGGAATAGAAGGGTTAAACCCGGAGCACGAGCACTGCAGATTTGGAAGGGAGCATTGCATTCTGCAGGGAGGCTAGAGAATGCACATAGTTCATTAAATAATGTGAGTAGTAATAAGGGTTTACACAAATCAAACAGTGTGTTAGGTAATTGTAATGTTGCTTTGTGGTAAACCACCTGTCAGGAAGCACTTCCAGCCGAAGACTCAATCTGCTGCGGTGCCTCCAGATGATTTCTAATTAGTGTAAACTTCATCTGTGGCATGGAACCAACATATTAAAAAGGTATCTGATTTTTTTTTTTTATAGCTTCTTTCACTCCTCCTAGCACTGCGAAAATGGCTTTTTCATATGATCCTTTGAAGAAGCTCTTTTACCATGAGTACTAAAAGAAGCCTACCACACTCATCTGAGGGAAATGACAGCCTTTCATACAAACAGGGGAAGAAAAGCCGAGCTCTAGAAAAAGAAGAGCCCTAAAAAGACTCAAGTTTGTCATCAGATGTAATCCTTAACTTCAGAAGGTTAAAATAGTGCACACCTCTGACACCGACATGAAAGGACTGTGTGCCGATAAACATCACTGAAGTATTTTGGGTTTTGTTTTTTTTAACTATTAAGCACATTTTTAAGGGTTACCCGAGATAATGATGGATGCTCTAATAAGAGAGCAGCCCAGAATCAAAATCCCCACCCCCAAAAATCCAAGATATTGTGAGATGTAAAGATGAGTCGCTCGGGGTAGTCCTGCCTGCTGCACTCACAGAAGGACAGCCAACAGGATCACAGTGGTACCCTCTCACTGCGCCACATCCACAAACCTGGAGATGACGAAAGCCAAATGCCAGGGCACAAACCACCCCCTTTTTCAAGCAAAAAGGAACTGGCAGGAAGCAGCACATCTACATTTAAAATGTGCAAGTGTATCTCCTGACATACCATTTTATAGCCTCTATCTTAAAGCATTTTTTTTCCTTTTTTCTACATTTGGCAACGAAAAACCCCCAAAGTTATGACAGCAGCCCCCTCCCCCTGCCCCCCCCACTATAAATGAGTAATTTCATAACAGCAGTATCTTCACAGCTCTTCATTAGCCAACTGATCAAAGAAACTTGCGTTATATCCTCGCAATTCTGTATTACTTCATTGTTTTCTAAATTAATTACAGGAGCCTGTAACACACTGGTAATTTGAAAATGGCTAACTATTTCCCCACAAATTAAATCTATTCAATACATTATTCAACAACAACAACAAAAGAAAAAACAACAACAAGAAGAATTGAGCAGATGAGGTAACAAGGGCTGATATATCAAACCAAAGAAAAAGGCCTTTGCCTATGACGCTGAAGGCCATGGAAAGCACATTCAAATGAGGAGTGTTCTTCAACTAGGAACCCTCAGATCGCATGGAGACTGAAAACTTTTTTCATTTGAAAAAAAAAGAAAAGTCTATGGGGACAATATTCCCTGTCTTGGAGCTCAGAGAAAAGATTTAAAATACTGGATAGAGTTTAATTTTTCTGAGGAACTGAAAATACCCCTAAAAGTACAAACAAAGTGGTCAGATAAAACAGAATCCTACCTGACCATTCATCCATGTTTGAAGCCAGCTAAGCCTGCTTGCTGCTTTGTTGAAGCACACCTGACACTTCTGTTGCACTCTTCAGTGTTTCCTTATTAAAAATAAAATAATAATTAAAAAAGGATTAACAGCCAGACTCTAAGAGAACAGCTGTTCTAATGAAACTTTTAGACACAATAAAACTGAAAGCAGCATTAGAAACTCGAATATGTCAAGTTCACTTCTTTTTTGTTATTAAAAGAAGGATGTTACCATGAATTTTAGGTTTTATTCAGTTTAATCAGTGGGGTAAGAAAAATCATTTTACTCACAAACTTACCCATTTCATCTAGAAATCACTTGACAGAATAACAACCAGATGTCATCAGATTGTTTACTGGGTTATTCAAGTAATACTGTTCATAAATATAAAAAGCCCAAATTCCTTAAGTCTGTGTAATCTACCTCGCCTCTGAGCACACAGACAACTAGCTAGCAGTAGGTAACTAGCTGAGGCATAACAAAAGCTGGCTGAGACTTTCTTTATCCCTGGAAAGCAATCAAGATGTGTGTGTTACGAGTTTTCCCGGAATGATTGGTTATATTCATTAACTCAAGCTGCACAGAGAGTATCTTTCACTCAATTAATCTCCAAGCATGGGGATAGTACTTGTGAATCATCTTGCCATTTCTCATTGCTTGGTTAGCTATAATTTTGTGCTCCACTACTGCTTACTGTTAGAGAAGTTAGAACAATGATGAATGGCAGCAACTCTCATTACAGCTACTTTGGCATTCTTGTGACAACCTACAATAGGGTCTTTTAATTAAAACTCAGGAGAGTGAAGCTTCTCTAGTAATAATAGACATTGCATGCTCTGGCAAATAGTTAAACTTGCTCCAAGTTAAGTTTGACCCTGTGTTTCTCAGAAACCAGACTGTTAAATTATTTTTAATATATCAGGGTGTAAGTTCCCACACCCACAGACACCTAACTTGGAGAATCTGACTGGATTTTGAACTAGTACCTCACCCACCCTCCAGGAAATAAAAAGTGACCACCTGTGCTATACGTAAAATGCAGCATCAACAACAGCAGGTGGAAGCAGATCTCTGGTTCTTTAAGAATGAGAGCTGTAATCATAAGCCAAATGAAAAATACACAGTCACTGCTTCTTTTTCTGTAAGAGACCATAAAAGCTGTCACAGAGATCAGCTGAACAACAACGCTGGAACCGTGTCAGTCACCTTCCTCCGTTCCAGCGTCTTTCTCCAGTCAGGAGGCTGATTTATTCCAGGTCTGCAGGTGACAGGGCAGGAAAGGAACGCACTGCTTACTACAGCGTCTAAAGAAAATATGGCAAGAAGTAAGAAACAACCATTTGAACAGACCTACTTACATTTCAAGAAACTAAATATAAAAATGCAAGTTCTCTGCAGGTCCCACCCCCGCTCTCCTTTTATTCTTTTATGTTTTGAAGTTGGACAGAGATGAAATAGAAAGTTGGGGATATTTTCCTTTTTCAAGCTAGGTGCTGATCTATAGTCAAAAATTTGACTTCAGAACACAAGAACTGCCAGCAAAAGGTCAGAACACAGGTCCACATGCAGGGCCTCTACGTCATCCTACAACAAGTAGATTCATAATTAGATTTATTCATAATAAGAGCGCTCTTTTTTGTTGATTCTCAGGTTGCTGACTGATAACAACGCTATCATTCTTGTTTTGGGACAAAACAATTCTTAATTTGGCAGTAACCCTTTCTTTACAAAATCTAGGACTGAAGCCTTCACCGCACAGTTATTTACTACAGTACACCCAATTTCAGGTGTATTAATTAGTTACAGCTATTTGAATTACTTCTCAAGGAGTCTGTTTTTGCACAACGCTTCAAGGTATGCAGTAGCCTCAAGTTCCTGGAACAAGGCAGCTGGGCTCAGCAGACCTAGCACAACACAGTCTTTATATCCAATTTCACTCCCTACAAAGTATCATACTCCAAATATGTAGAAGTAGGAGTAGAAACACAAATATTAGAAAAGTAGAATAGTAGAAATAAAGACAACAGCCGCTAATCTCTTCAAGAAAGCATTTAAATGGGCTTTTTAAATAAATTATTCCTCCTACCTCATAAAACAGCACAAGCCTGACTGTAAGAAGTAGCTGATGATGAATTTTAATCATTTTCAGCCTGTGTAATTATTACAGAAAAGGATTTACAAGCTCCACAATTTAATCAATCCAAATAGCAGCTTGCAAGTTTTACCTGTTCATAGGCAATACTCCTGTTTTATCTAGAAAGACCAGAACAGGTATGTACGCATGAGCCGCTGCCAGCCGGTGCAGGGCAGTGATTTGCACTGGGGGTGCGATGGCACCCGCCACCGTCCTGGCCTGGCAGCACTGCTCGTTTGGTGGTACCATCTTCCCTCCCAATGCAGCCTGGGGCACCTTCCCCGGCACAGCCAGTGTTCGCCAGGCAGCTCCACAAATGCCATCCACAAGCAGTAATGACATTGCAGTGCCAGGACACTGCCACAAACCCAACAGGACAGAGCCAGAGCCACAGCTGAAACACAGCCCTCAGCTCTCCCGCATCTGCATCGGCCACAGGGCTAGCTCCTAGATGTAAATAAGGTTTTCTCACTGTAGGAGGCAGCTTTGCTCCTCAGCAGCAGATTAGGGAAACCCCATGGTCCTTGAAACTAGTTTCTCGGACTCACCACCACAGAGTCAAGTGAGAGGAGGGATGAGCCAAACTGCAGCTCAACGATGACAGCTGGAAATAGAGGTTATAGTTTAAAATCTTGTATCAATACCTCTCAAGGTCTATTTAGTTAAGGATGGAAAGAGATGTAGAGCCCAGCTCCTCACCTGGCACAAACTGAAGCCAGTGATTTATAGGAGCTGTTTGTGCCCTGCTTTTCCACACGTACTTTCTTTGGGGCTGCTAGGATTTAGCTTGTAATTTTGCCTGAAACCCAGTACCAACCCACGTACGAGGAAGCTATCTGCTTCACAGAAGGCCACAGTAACCAGAAGTGACAGCTTTCTTTTTCCTCAGCATTTCGTTTGCCAAATTTATACAGGAAAGCACAGCTATGATACCACAAGATGATGAGAAAATAATATTTGAAGTTATGCAACAGGTTGTGACAGAAACTCTTGATGCTTTTTAGCATCAAGATCAGAACCTGTTCTCAATAGCACTACTACTTTGCTTCACTCACTATTTAAGACAATCTGTCAACATTTTGGGATATGATACCCTCCCCAAAAATTAGTGGTGTTTCCAGTACGCGACCTTTAAGACATAAGGCTCAAACCAAAATTAAACTTTTGCCAGATTTAGAAAACTCGTGCAATCTCCTCTGCACATCATCTTGTAAACGGCCTGAGACATTGCCATCAGTGTTCAGTATGAAGGTCTCGGTCAGGTCTCTTGCACAGGGGCTGCTGTGAGAGGGATCTTCCCACGGGATTTGGGAAGTATGTCACCATGCAGGGGAACAAAAGAGGCTCTCAGTGCTAGAGACACAAGCCCAGAGCAGGCAGCAGAAACCAGGCAGAATGGAAACTTGCAAGCACCAGCTACTGAGAAGCAACAGGCAAGAGATTTGGGGGCAGTCCAGAGACAATGAAAGGGAAGCACACAGCACTCATCAGTTGAGCCGATACGCCAAAGTGAGTGCTCTTTTCCTAAAGATTTAGGAATGCCTAAAGCACTCTCCACTTTCTGCAAACAAAGATTGTGACAGTGAGACAAGATACCTCATAGATGTTCAGGATCTGAGACGATTGTGGATTTCCAGAAACCCAATGATGTTCTCACACATAAAGTGCTTTTCACCGTGCCATTCTGATTTACCTCTCAGCACCTGCCACACGCACTATCGCTTCCAGGGGAAAAGCTGGGAGGAGGTAAGGTGGGAAGCACGGCAAGAGGCTAGAAGAGTGTGTCTCTTGGAGTCAGCTCATAAATGATGGGAAGAGTCTCCCAAATTCTGGTAAACCCAATACATCTTTATCCTTCGTATTTCCCATCCTAGTGTCTAGAAAAAAATACCAACCTCTGCGGCATATCACGATCTCAAACATCTCGAGTACTTAACCTACACACAGAAATCAGTACACGATAAAACATTTGCCACATACACTGCACTTATGAAAAGCCAACAGATTGAGAAACAAGTGTAAAGTAATACAAAACTAAAACTCCAAGAGGTACAAGCTGATACCAATATCGGAAGCCACCATAACTTTTCTTTAAGACACCTTGAGCAGAGCAGCGCCCGTGTAACAGACAGGAAGCAAGGGGATGCCCCTTGCTCCTTATCCAACATCTCAAACTCTCCACAAACAGTGACACCACGCAAATAAAACACACTCTGGACCACGCTACCCCAGAAATAATGTCTTGCTAAGTTTTGAAACACAGATAGCAGCACAACGAAGGGACACTTTCCAGACAGAGAGTAATAAAGTTATATGAATGAGTAAAATCAGAAAAAACATCTGTGGCTCTTTCCCATTCAGCTGCCGAGTTTGTGCAGAGTAAGACAGAAAATGTGCAACATCCATTGCCTAACAGGAGATGAGCAGAAAGGAAAGTCATGTGTAAAACAGGGAATTTGATATCCGATGAAGAATCCTTCTGAAGCCCTTATGAAGTTAGAGGACAAAACTTCAGGAGAAAAAAACAAACTTGTTGCTCAACTGATTTAAACACATACAAAACAAACAAAAAAAAAAACCCAACAAAAAAACCTGAAAATAAAAACCTCTCCTGTAACCACAAACAAGACAGTCTCCTATTTTCCCCCACATGAATGAGAAAGAACGAGCAACCAGAGCAAGAGTACCATCACAACATGAATATACAGCGGGCTAGTAACATACATTTTTTTAAAGGCTCAGTCTCAAATTAAGGTGCATTTTGTTCCTGAAAATTAAGTTATTCATTGAGCTTTTTTTGTTACAAATCTGTGTACATTAAATAACAACATATTCCATTTCACAGCAGCTACCAATTATCTAGTGTCTACCCAAGCTAAAAACACAATCTTTAAAGCAGGGTTGGCATGTATGTGTTTGCTGTATAACATCCAGCACAGAACCGCACTTAAACAGAAGGCTTTTGTTTTCAAAGTGACAATAAAATTTCAGTTTGGGTTAGAACTACCATAAAACCAATACACTATATTTAAGCTTAGAATTTGGGAAGGAACCATAAGCAATACCGAATAACTTGCAAGCAGCTGAGCAAATTCTCCAGCTTTTTACCTGTAGTGACAAAGACATATGCATAGACTGTCTTCCCCACAGCCAGCAAGTCAAATTTTGATCAGTTGCTTTTATTTTCGTTGAAGTAACATGATCTTGAGTGTTTAGGTGAGGAGTGCAAACACTGAAACCATGTTACCACTGCAACGTAAACATCAGACTCCAGCTAAACAAAACCCCCACTCATTACTAATGTATTGATAGTTTGTCTCCCCAGCAATTTAAGAAAAGTTTAGTGGCAAGCCTCATGATTTTTTTTCTCTGGTCAATTCTTGTCCTGCTGGGGATAATCAAGAGAAATAAGAGTATATTAGAAAACATGTATTAAAATAATATTTGAAAAAAAAAAAGTATATATATTTGGGTATGAAAATATGAGGAACTACCAATAACAATGCAATGGTTTACCACTTTATTTTCTAGTCCATAATCCCTCCCAGGCTTGCTTTGCCAATAAACGCCATTTGTCCATGACCTAATTCTCGACTCTTCTTTGGTCTGTACAATTTTTTTTCTGTGGTGATGTTCTCTCATTTTCTACTGTATGCATATATTTCAATGGTCAAGATTTCCAAAAGTTATATAGCCCACTTGTCTTGCCAGGCTTTTGTTTTCTTATGACTCTAATGGGAACATACTCACTGCCTTAAAAGTGAGCATGGTAGGACAGAAAACAGTGTTCAGTACTTTACAAAGTAACTACAAAGTCCAAGTTACTCTGGTTTTGGCTATTTAGTTACTGTGCTCAGAATTAAGCCCATTCATTATAAGCAACACATTTTCACACTTCATTTTAGATAATGACTTCCTCCACAAATATTTCCTAACATAAAAATTGTTAATAAAACATTTCTGGAGGGAAAAAAAAACAACAACAACACACCATCAAATGGCAAAATATGATTAAGGTAGTTATTTCTGGCTTATAAGATTTTTATTTTAATACAATTCACTCTACGTGTCTGGGAATGAGAGGGTTTTTTTTAAATTATCAGTGATTAAACCATTTGGAAAACCCTGTGCGCTACAGGATCACCTCTCAATTGTTTTGCTCAGTTTTTAGTGGCCTCCACCATACCCTTTGAAACCTTACCTTTCATGCACCCTGTTGGTCTCCAAGCAGCCTGAATAGATTTACACTCCAAGACTTTCCTAGTGTCTTTAAGCTCAAATGCAGTTTAGGCTTCAGATTTCAGTCTGCGTTACTCCTACCTACCCAGACTCAGGATTTAATTCAATTAACTCCTTTTGTTTACTTCTGTGGAGCAAGAAACAGCCACAGGTGTAGTCCATTGGAATAAGGAAGAACAGAGTACCAGTGGGTTAGAGCAAACCAGCAAGTACTGTGGGATCTCTGAAAAATATCCTATACTCTGTGGCTACATAATTACAGCCAACAGGCTCCCTGCTAGTATCAATAAAATGGTTTGCACCTCTAAACTGCATGAGGTGGCCCAGCATCAGTTTTCCCATTGTTCATGTTTATAAGCCTGTCTTCAGATTTGCATTTATTTTCCTGCCTCTGAAGAATACGGGTTAGACTTAAACACACTTAGCTCAAAGCACATCATTCCTTCCCGTACACCTCTGGGATCCTTCAGCTGCTGCTCTGGCTGCCCGGTTCATGCGGCTGCCTGACCTCTTAGGCAGCAGCCAGCAACACAAGTGCTACAGCTGGTGGCACATTCAGGTGTGCTTTCCTGAAATTGCATCTCACTCCCTACGCCCTACCTACAGCACTGCTTAATGCCCACGACTTCTAGAGAAACAGGATACATCCAGCCCGAGCTGAAAATCTGTGGGGTTTGATGCCAACTGTGAGCATTAAAAATAAGGTATTATACACTTTGGTGACCTGCACTGAATTAAGGAAGTCAGCATTTAAATGTCAAGTTGCATAAGAAAAAACACAAAGAGGCTTTAGAAACAATTGAAGAGGAAAGGGAAATTATGGATTTCTGTGCTTCTTTTTGAGCTGGATCACTTCCCCACACCCACTGTTTCTCTGGCCCCAAAACCAATAAAATATGTTGTGATATCTTCATTTTGTGGTGGATCTATTTTTCATCCAACACACATCTTCTGAGAAGATACAAAACTGACACTCTGTGGTTTGCATCATCTCACAGCATTGAAAATTTTTCCTGACTCCTGCAAAGATGTGATTTATATAGGATATTCATTCTTGTCTGTAGAGAATACCTTATAAATTATACACATTTCCTAACCCACTTTGTCTTTATTCTGCAAGGGGAAGGTCATCGCATTCATTTACGTCAGAAAGAGCAAAGTCACAGCAGGGAAAAAGACAAACCTGTGTACACACACAGTCTTAATCTCATTCATAACCATATATCCACTTAAACCACTTTTTATTCATTTCTATTTTTATACTCTTTAGGGAATAACAGGGGCCATACTGAATATTGTATATAATTCCATGTCCTCTGTAATGAAAAAAAAAAAAAGAAGCACATTATTTCAAGATACATTAAGTAGCTTGCCACTGAGGCATGCTACCACATTAGCAAAACCATTACACTGGAATTACACTGAACAACACTGGAAAAATCACTGAATCAACACTGACATTTAGAACAGGATCTGGAAAGGTCTTCCACAAAGTGATTAGGCCATTTAAAACTAACTGGCAACACTCAAAGCCCTGGAATGTAACGTTATCGTTTCAGTGTGCAACGTACAACTCAGAATTGGTCAGAAGTAGCAGCCAAGCCACAGGTCAGCCATGTCCACCTTGGACACGATCCGAAGCAGCTTGGAAAACTTCCCAGCTATCTTTGGTGAGCGCTGGGTAAAGCCCATATAGGAATGAGTGCTACAGGGCTTGGGCTCAAACGGGAGCCTGACAGAGACAGAGGCAGCAGATGCTTCCTCCTACCCAAACTATAGTTCGCCCTGTGACCTTGCTGACCTTTCCTCCTCAATGCTTAGGTTTGACATACTGACCGTTCCCAAACCACCACCAAAGCCATTAACCCTCTTCAAAACTCAATATTCCTTCCCCAACAGTCAAAAGCATGCATTATTTCTTCCTATTACTCATTACTCACTAACCCTTTCCAACAGCACTGCTACGGATTGCAAAATGAAAATTCAGAAAGCTTATTACCTCCCACACCAAGTTTAATTGATTGTAGATCAGATGCAGTAGAAGTGCTTTATCAGCGTATTTGCCAACATAGTAGGAACTGAGATATCACAAAGAGAGTCTTGAAACTTCTTTGAAAGACAAAGGTGATCACAAATCCCACTTTAAACTCAAATTTTCACTTTCAATCAGAGATTTGGCAAAAATGGCTAAAAAAATTGTTTTGAAAAGTGTTTTTTCCTCTAGATTGCTCCAACCTGGATATCTCACTTAAAAAGACATTACCTAAACCTTGACCATCTGATGCACCACATCTGAATGTATCATTATTTTCAAAAGCATAAAAATGAGCGGCTGTTCCATGTGTTTAATGGGCATCTCAACAAGGACAACTATGGCATTACCCTGTGGATGAATCATCTAATTAAATGAAGCAATATGCACCAGGAATTGAAGATCAAGGGACAGAGTTTCTTACACTAGACAAATTTAGAAAGAACTTCACTGAAATAAAATGCAGTCAGAAAGTCATAACTCAGGCAGGGCTGCTTGTGAATATTTATGCACAATTGAATTAGAATACCTGTTTCTCATCCAAACAAAGTTTATGCTCATTGTGCAGTGAGCTGTTTACTCTTGCACTTTGGCTTTGTATGATAAAGCTTAGATAAAAGCATATAGTGAACTCTTGCAATTAAAACAGTTTCATGATATTACTTAGTATTGGACTTCCCACCGCTCCACCAATAAACACTGAGTTTTCCTGGCAGCCGCATACCGACTAGCTACCACAAGAGTTCAACTCATCTTCTCCCAGTATGCACATTCATTTTCACTGATCAAGATGCAGACACCCACAGCCTAAAACTGCACCTGTTTTGTAGCTTTGCTCAATACCAAACTAACACATCGACCAAAGTCGATGCACGTTTCCTCACAAACTTCCTCGGCCTTTGGAACGAACTCTTACTTCTTCACCATGCAAGGTAAGATCCTGTTTCTCTACCCTTGATGTGCATTTGAATTTCCTCTTAAAATTCATGAGGTTATTATTTCTGAAGGGCTACTTTGTTAAGACTGTATTACACAGCCACCTGTTGTGACAGCAAAAAAAGAGAAATCCCACCAGTCTCTTATTAACAGGTTTCATTGTATTATATTCAAATTATAAACTAAGATGGCTTATGAATATTTCCTTTTGAATTAAAATACCAGTTTCTCATGTGAAATGAAGTTTATGATAATTCAGAGCTTATCTTCACAGTTTGATGTCTTTGTCCTTCCTTGGATAAACAGTCTGTATATTAACATATCAGTGATAACTGTCCTTTGACTTATTCAGGAACTTAAATAAGATTTTTTTTTATTTTTTTAAATAAAAACCACCTCCACACAGTGTTTTATTGCTGGTCTCCCCTCAATTTTTTATACCAGATGGAGCAGAAATTTTAGAGGCAGTTAAGCTGAAAAAAAAAACCAAACAAA
>VZTV01123459.1:0-11056 GCA_013400875.1 Anhinga rufa
TCCAACCTAAATGATTCTATGTGATTTTATAAACCACGGGACGAAAATTTTTTTAAAACAGCTCCAGTAGTTCAGCTCATCATTTCAATGTTACGCTCTTAACACTGACTTTCTGACAACGCAGGTGCTCTTTAAAGTCTCTTCTGTGCCCCTTTTGTGTCTGGGGTCACAGTGCCTGCAGATACCTTCTTGCAGTAAACTGTGCTGCTTTAATGGGGTTTCCAGCAGTGTAGGGGATGGGTGTTGGACCAAGGATAGATGGAGCAAACAGTGCTCCAGGGCAGGTTGTTAAATACCATGTCCATAAGGCAAACTGAGTGGTTAGCACCTTCTACTCACGAATGAGGTCCAAGATCTTTGGTTAACCTTTCCCTCCACTTTGCACTGAATTTGGCACAGAACGAGGTAGTCTGAGCTCGATGATATCCAGCCAGCTGAAGGTCAGTAGGAGGTACCGGTGGGTGAGGTATCTTTCCTGCTTTCCCCTGGTATATAAAGTTAACATTTAATTGTTGCAACTTCTTTTGCTGCAGGTCCTGATGTTGGACAATTAACTTATCAATTTCTAACCTTGTACCTGAACTCTGAGGAGCAGATCTATACCTGGTAGAGCTGCAGCGTTTCACTGAGTTTATACTAGGGATCAGTTTGACCTGAGCTCTGCTCTGCTGTTTTCTACTAGCAAAGCTTGAAATTTCTCAAATTGCTTAGCAGTATAACTGCTGCAAAAAGAATTATAGGGGTTTCAACGTATCCTGATTTGCTGAAGGCCAAATCTAACCTAGCTAAGCAATAGTTTAATCGCAGAGCCAATTTTAAATGTTCTTTATTACAGGTGCCTGAATTCACCCTGACCAGTTTCCATTCTCTTTCAAGCTGTGACTTTGTAGTTGCCCAGAAGCCTGTTGGAGAATGGAAGGATGTGGCAAAGATTTTAAGGGACTGTTAGAGAGCCCCTGGAGACAGAGATCGAAGAGTGCTTTCATAATTATTCCACAGACTAGACCGTGTGACGTCAGTGTGATTCATGCAAGGTCATTACAATTTATCGTTGTATCTGAGTAGAAAGTGGGAACAGGATACTGAGAAAAAAAAAAACATCTTGCTGTATGTCCGATTTTGGTATGAAGTGCAGAGTCATAAATAAATGGTTAGGTGCCATCTTGAGGAGCTGGGGTGAAATAAGGTGGAAGGCACATTTAGAAAAAAAAAACACATTTGTAAGACATTCTCATGTTGTTTGATACAAATTATATGTAAAGCTGCAGTATGATGATAACCAGAATAGCAGCAAAAACATGTAATAAATAATAAGCGAAATATGTAATGCTTAGTACAGTTGAAATAGGCAAACACATATGACATAAAATTTTGTTAATGCCTCTGCCTCTTCTAAGGGGAGCAGTGAGGATTGCCGCTTATTTCTAAATGCAGATATTTTTCAGACTGATTTCTTTCTGCCTGCTCTCCCTCAACACTTCTCATGCCATCTCTTACTCCTCTTGAATTACTATATTGCGTTTTGTACAATAAATGGCATTTGAGTATATATTTGAAATGACCAGGAATGGTTTAGAAATTAAATAAAATATTACTTTTTCTTTTCTTTCTGTAAATTGCTCCAATAGTAGCAAATTAACAGTAATTTGATAGAGAAAGGTAAGCACAGATCCTTTAAATCATAGTGAAGTTTTTGGCATTCAAGCTAGAAGTGTCTCAATTTAACACATCATTGGTTTGTATTATTAGAAATTTCATTGGTTTGTGGAGCGTATGATGGTTATGCTCTAAAATTGAAAGTACATAGACTTCTACAGTAGACTGAGCTCTTACGCGGTTACTGATAAGTGTGCAGCAACTGCCATGGCTTGTTAATAAGCACAGGCAAACCACCATTAAAACCCTACTTGCCACTGTATAGAAAGATTTTTAACAGTACTTATTTTCTTGTTTATAGTTCTATATCAATCATGAAATGGGAACTGAGAGACCAGTAAGTGTCATTTGCCACTTTTCGAGTGGTGGCATGAATTTATCATCTGCATTGCATTTCATCACAGTCATCTGCTTCTTTCCAAACGGGAGTAGGGGATTAGAGTGGAAATGTGTCTTGAATCATTAAAAGAAACTCTGCTTAAAATAGTAACGTAAATTAAACTAGCAAAATAGTTTCAGTTAATACTTAGTCAGTGTGATCCAAACTCTTCTTTTACTGTTTGGAATTTCATTCCCTGAAAATTATCTCAGAACACCCTCAAAATATGGGAGGCATTTTTGGTTAAATAGTAAAATATTCTTAAAAGCTTCCTAAACTTTAAGAGTGTCTTTATTTGCTAACCATTACGGCTGCCTTTTCCACAGTGTGTTTGATGGGAACTTAACACGGGTTTATTATGTCTGTGAAGTCCTAGCATGGTATTTCTTCTTTATCATGTGCAGACTATGTTAAATATGCCTCTGCCACGATCATGAAGCTGGTTTTACTCTGATGGTGGTTTTCCTGTCTGTGGGGAGTGTGACTGGGTGAGCTGTATGATACCATCTGATAATGAACATTTCTCCACTCTTGTGTGCTGCTAGGAGGTCATTACTTAAGATCTGATCTTTGCCTTTTACCTCAATGGATTGGACTCATCTGTCATCAAACTTCTGCTCTTAAAGCCTAATGTTCTTCATTGTTCCTTGCTAAATAAAAAATGTTAAAGTGTTTGTGCTACTGTAGCATAAGAAGCTGATGTGTCTGAAGCACAGGTAGTTTCTCTGGCTTGTCCCAGTAGTGTCCCACTCGCAGGGCAAAGGCTGCATAGCTTCTGCTGGGTGCATGCCTGATGGCACGACAGCTTGTGTAAGTAATGCTTCTAATGTTCTTCGGCTTGCACACATGGTCCTGCAACATAACGGGACATAGACATGGCGTGTCACCAGGCTAGGTAGGGTGACAGTTGTACCTTTATCTAGTAATGACAGGTGTTAGTCACGGGATGGAAGAGGGTTTGCAAAACACTTGGGAAACCAAGTAGCAAAGGGATATGCCAGATTATTTTTTTCTCCTATCTGGAAGCTCCCAGGTAAGAGTGTTTTTGGAGCAGTTAGTGAGTTGGATCCACCCTGTGGGTTACAAATTAAATATACTCATTTAACCTCTTTCATGTGCTAAAATAACCTCCACATTTGAGGATGCTCAAATCCAGCCACAGAACAGGCAAGCAATTCATTAAGAGGTGCAAATCCTACCACTGTCATGCAGATATATTTGGTCAAGGACACTGTGATGCAGTATATGGCTTCTTTAGCACGGAGAATATCTGTACTATCTACATTTGCATTGAGACATTCCCTTGCAGAGTCCGTTCTCTTAATGGAGCCAAAACTGGGTTCTGAATGAGTCGTACTTGAAAGCAATTGCTTCTCTGCTTTTAATTAGTACTGGTTAAATACTATTAGTTGAATAATGTATTTGATGAATAATGCTGTTGTCCATCAAATAAATTATTCAATTAATCTTTCTTTTGCATTACCTAAACACTTCTATAGAAGGTTGCAAATATCCATTGAATAATCTATTAGAATGATGCATTGCTTTTCAAATATACTATACAACAAATAATTTTATCTAGTATTCAGCCAAGTTTTCCCTTAATTAAAATTTGCATGTATTTAACAACTGTGCCTGAAGAATCACGGAGAATTTAGGTAGTAGCAGACATGAGGTGGAAAGAAGTGTTTCTGTTATTATGGATGATTTATGTTTGGTAACTCCTGTAGTATTGTGTTTTAAGAGTATGTCAGGGATGCCAAGAGCTTTGGAGAATCTTTTTTTTCCCTTTTTTTTTTTTTAAATAGAGTTACTTCTAGACTGATCTCCAAATAAATTATATACATTTTACTAGTGAAGTGCGGCCACCCTTGAAAGAGGAGCAGTTTGCAGTCAGTTCATTGTGCAAGGGTGGGTATGAAGAAACAGAGGCTGAGGAAAAGAGCCAATTCGCCCCGCGGATAGATTCACATGGCAGGCAGCATCTTCTCATCTGCACTCACATGCAGAGAGCTCTCGCTCCCAGCAAACAGTGGAAAGATCCCGCCTCAGAAGGGCTGACTGATCCTGTCAGGATCCAAACTACTGGGTGGCAGAGGTCCCAGCTTCCAGTTGTAATATTTACACCAATAATTTGCGCAGGCAGTTCACATGCCTGGAAAAAATCAAAACACATTTGGAGAAAGCTCTAGTATGAGTAGCAGTGAGTATAGGGTAATGGCTTACTATTGCCTCCTTTAGATGTCTCCACCAGAGCGCGTGTGCATACGTATGTGTTGGGGCTAGGCGGTGAAAGGGATCGTGCCCCAACACCATTCTGGCTGTAATGGCACAGGACTAGGCAGCCTGGTCTGCTTTTCCTCTTCAGCGCTTTGCTAAGAAACCTCTCACCTTTTAAAAGGGAGGCTGCTGTGCATCTAAACAGGACCTGTGTGACCAAAGAAGGGGCTTTCTGTCCCTTACACAAATGGACAGTGTCCCTCTCCCTTGCACATCACCTTGCACCTTCCTCTGCTGTTTCAGTTGCCACTGGTGCTTTCGGAAGAGTTTGGTTTTGTTTCAGACAGGAGGGGCTGGTCCGACTACTGCTGCATGAGCCGGTACCATGCATAGCATCTCTGCAGGACAGGTAAACCTGTGGCCTGGGACTCAGAGCCCTGTGTCAGGGAGACTGGGTGTCCAGCCTGAATCCCCTGCCTCATTTCTGCCAACACTCTCCAATGCAGACAGCAGCTCGTGTTTCCAGTTGCGCCCATGTCCCGTTTTTGGAGGTGACTGAGGCCCCTGAAGTCTGGCTTTCAAAAGCCTTTAGGTGCCTCTGGATTTTCAGGCTCGCAGATTTGGCCAACCTAGCTCCAACTCTCTGGACTTTGGCAGAAATCAAGTGCCCTCTCTGCCTCAGCACTTTTGGAAATCCCTTTGGTACCTACCTGTGTTATTAAGACACCTGGATACCCTTGAAAATTCGTCCCTAGGAGGCATTGCCAGCTGTGGTGTTCAGCATGGACGGTCCCTCCCGCGAGGTGCTTTGGGAGGTGAGCATCCTGGGGAGGGACACGAGCGATGGGAGGCTTTAGCTGTGGATGAGCAGAATGGTGGTACACCGCGCTGCCCGTTGGGTGGTTTTCACTAAAATTCATTTAAATAGAGAATGAAAAGCCAGTCTTGTTTTGATTTAGGAGGGGAAGCAAGTCCGTTACTCTTGCAATTACATTTCTCTTTAGCTGCCAGTTAGTAGAATTAAAGAATGATTTAGAGGTTCATAGGATCTCCATGGAGTATGAAATAACCCAGTCACTGCTGCGTTTGCGGATCTCAAAGGCAGTCAAGGAACCTGGATTGAGGCCATTAAGGTCATCTGGGTTTGTCTCACCAAAATCAAGTGGGTTTTGATGTCTAGTTACTTGGTCAAGAACACTTTTGAAAGAGAAAAAAGAAGCAAAGCCATTTTTTCAGGAATTTAAGTCCTGGGTTTTATTGCTAACCCTTGGGGATGGTTTTTATGACAGCTCACCGTCTCTCTTGTTTAGAGTGTCTGTTTCAAACCGATGTAGGCTCTTGATCTAGCCAACTTGACTGTATCTTTTTATTAAAGTTGCACTTCCTATGATGGTGGATTTAATTTAATGCAAACGAAATTGTGTCTAGGTGACATGATCTGACTGTGTTATGCAGACTCCTACATTATGACATTCCTCTCACTAACTAAAAGCTTTGTTGCAACATATTAATATAGAAAGCGTTATTTGTTTTGCTAGTAATAAAGGCTGTATATTTGCTCTTTAGAACTAGTAATAAGGTTGACTTTTACACAACCTTGGGGAGAAAGTTACGTTATTTATTTATTTTTGAAGAGTTAAAAATTAAAAATGCATCTTGTGTATGTTCAGATGAGACGAGAGCGAAGGAGAGTACATACAAATTCCATCAAATACAATTAGCATAATCAGAGGCTGGAAGAGAGCCACAAATGATTGCACAAGGGAAAAAAAAAGTAGTTCCTGGGATCTTGGTACATCGCCTGAAGCTGAGCGGGAAACAAAGCAGTAGGAACTATTTTTACCCAAGGGCAATTTTTACTGACACTGCCCTTGCAAACAGCTCTTATTTTATTATTTTTATGGATTCTTTTTCTGCCCTAAATTTGTATACTGAATTATCCATGAGGATAAATGTCGGAGTGGATTAAGATTAAATTAGGAACTAGATACTCCAAAACAAAAAATCTCTCTCCTTCCTATGCACTCCCTTTTCTTTATTTTAGTTTAGGTTTTGGGGCTTGGTGGTTTTTTTTGTTTTGTTTTTTCCCTTTAGATGCACCAGGCAGCAGCTGCATGGACTGTATTTTCTTTTGAATCTTTTTACATTCAATTTTCTGCACAGATATTTTAACTTCCAGTATCCCATCTTCTTTGGTTTAGGTCATCATTGTCTTCATAGAATTCCTGAATTTCTTTCTTCTGCTTGTAATATAGCTGGATGATGTTCTTTGTCATATTTTTTTTCCTCTTGCACTCTGGTTCTGCTGCAGTGCACACGGGGGCATAGTCAAAGAGTTTACAATGGCTCCTACCTTCCAGAGAGTGATGAGTAATTTAGACCACTTGTTATCCAGGACTGCCAGACTCCAGCTTCTAACAGAGCTGATGGAGAGAAATAGGCATGACACCTAAATTAGGTATCTGTATTACATCATTTAACTGCTGCCCCTAGATCTTACTAAGTTAGTTATAATAATCCTATTGATGTTAGTAGGTAAAAGTTCAGCATTTAAAAATTCCCCCCATGTTGTACACAGAGTCTTTGCTTATCTGCAAGACAGTCTTTTCCCTGCCTCCTTCTTTCTTCCTGAACTGGTGCTTTTTTCTGTCACTTTATGTCTCTTCTCGTATTTTCTCATCTTCCGCTCACCTCCTCTCCACTCCCTCTGACACATGCAAATGCTCCCAGAATACATTCATGCACTCATACTTTATTAGTCTTTCTCATATGCATACTTCTTCTGGTTCATTTTTTTGCTGGGCTTGTTTTGTTTGGCATTCTTTTTACATTTTAATACAAAATATGCTTAACGGTGTCTATTTAAAATTG
This sequence comes from Anhinga rufa, assembly GCA_013400875.1. Taxonomy (NCBI): domain Eukaryota; kingdom Metazoa; phylum Chordata; class Aves; order Suliformes; family Anhingidae; genus Anhinga; species Anhinga rufa. Next base: position 7,127 of record VZTV01123459.1, read on the forward strand.
CAGCTGTTTAAAAACTCCAAATGGTCCCTTTGGGAAGTGGGAGGAGTGCAGGGAATGCGGACGAAGGCATCTCACAATGACTTGTATTTAGCACATCTTCCTTTGCCCACAAAACCATGTTTACAGGATTGATTTGACCAGTTTCTGGCTCAGAGAATCTTCCAACAGTTGCTTAGTCTTTAAACCTAAAATAATTTAAAAAACAATGCTTTCTCTCACTGTGCATTCGGAGATCTCTCCCAAAATAATGCAAGTCAGTATTTCCAACGGGCAGGAAACAGTTGAGCACTACTGAGAAGTTTTTGAGAAGCAAGATTGCAAGCACGTACAGCTGGAAATAGGAGTACCTTCCCATTGGGGAAACTTTTGTTTTCTGAATATAGGAAAGATTTTGGGAGGTTTTTAAAGTGCTTTAGTTACACCATTCTTTCCCTCTGGTACTCTTACAGTTGGGCTAATGCTACTAATGCCCCTTGGCTTACAGCTCGAGGTAAGATGCTGTGCTGGGCATGTGACAGCTTTTCCAGACATGGAAATGTCACAAGTTTAAAACCTCCCATTTTATGCCCTATACAGCTGTAAACAGGAGTTTTATTCCACTGAGAAAGGCAGATTTTTAGTTTGCCAGTGGAGTTAGCTCTCCCGGCTAGATCTGAAAGGGCTTGAACTCCCCGAAGCTGGGTAGTGAAAAACTGTAGACAGTCACATTTTATAGATATTTTACTTTTGTTAGTGAAATAAAAAAAAAAAAAACAACCAACACAAACTGAGATCTACCTATCTCAACCTTTGGTAAATAATTTAAATGCACAAATTTACTCATGAAAGAGAAGGAAATTAAAAGATGTCTCAAGTTTACTAGTTCCAGAGGCAGATAAATAATTTTTTAAATAACAGCAACAACAATATGTTACACTTTTCACCTCTTTAAGAATCACAAAGCTGCTTACATTGTAACTGCTGTGTACAGATATACAGGGAAAGCTGTGTCCCCTGCTGAAGTGTGTCCAGTTGGTGCTGAATGTGGCCGTGATGCCACAAACATGGGACTGGATGAAAGGGCTCCCGCATCTCCTTGAAGCGACAGGGGAACATTAGGCGGGCAGAAATGTACTTACTGGGGTAGAAATTGGGCCAAGACAATGGGACTGACAATACATTCTTGGAAAATGTGCTCTTTGATCATAAATATCCATGAAGCAAGCTTGCCAATGGTATTGATTTTGGCAGTGGATTATCACTGACAGCCAGGATCTGCTGCCCTCCTGCTTTAAGCAGTGCCCTAATAGGTTTTTTAGACAAACAGCCAGGGTAGTACGTAGAGAATGTGTTGGACTGACCACATGAGAAATATTGTACAGGTGTTTAGTGCCATGGCAGCGAATCCTGCGTGTTTGGGACCAATACGGACCAGTTACACATGCACTGTGTAATGTCAACCTGCCAGTGTCGGCAGCTCTGTGCAAGTTCCCATCCACATGCTGAGGCTGATCTTGCTCAGCCCCACTTCCATCATGAGCTTTGACCAAAATGAAGCATGAGCAAAGTCTCATCTCCGTGATAGCTTTTTTCCTTCAAAATCTACACCTGGGAGGCAGTTGCTGGCTTTAGCAAGATTAAGACCTGGGTTTCAATAGCAGACGCATTAGGTGATGATACTTACAAGCCGATGGTACTTTTATTCTTAAACGAAGTTGAGTATACCTATGAGGAGGGTGTTGGTTAAAATAATGAGAGAAAATTTGAGAAAGTGCAAAATAATACCTGCACGTCATCCAAATGATCTTTGTCTTTGTGTGCGAAATGCATTGAGATTGTGCCCTGATCGTCAACTGATGGTTCTAAGGCCTACTGTAATGCAAACAATAACCAGATATTTAGGATAGATTAGAATTTACTTTTGGATCCATTAGCATTTCTGTTAAATCTGACAAATCATTTCAAAAATCTATATGAATACAAAGTGCCTGCTCATCATATTTTGTGACAGCTGGGTGAATACTTGACATCTTTGCTCTTAAAAGAACATATGCAAAGACTCAATTTAATTTGTAGGGTTGAGGGAATTTATTTGCCTAATTTTGAGCCTACTAGCACATGATGGATTTGAAAGTTCAGTTCTAACAGGAGTATAATTGGGTTCTCATTTCACTTAGGAGAGAGTGTGATAGAAAGAGTGAGGAGAGAGAATGAGACATGGAGAAAATAAAGTATGAAACTGAAACTGAGAATACTCACAAAAAAAATTGCAATGAGACTGGAAAAAAAATGTAGCAAGGCAGAGCATGAGAAAAAGGTTGCACATACAAATAAGATACTCTTTAAGGGGACAGAAGAGAAAAAATAATGCATTCTTAATCATAATGCCAAATGTCTTTTAGCTGGAAAGAGCTGATGCTTTAAAATATACTCACCATGGTAGCTGAAAACAAAGATAAAATATTAAGTCTTTAAGTGGTGGGGAGGGAGAGAGGAATGTTTCTCTAAATACTTTTTCAAGCTCAGTCAGTGAAGCAGCTCATCAAACATTCAGTCCCACAAGGATAGTTCTTTGCTATTAACATCTGTGGTACAAATAGCAAACTGCAAAGATAGGACACACGGCCATGGCCATACAAAGCAGATCCCGTGGGAGAACCCCAGGCTTGCTGACCAGCAGAAGTTAGTCTCATGTCTCCAGTGGTTTCATTTGGGACAGAGAGCAATCCACACTCCAGAGGTCAACTATTGCTTGCCAAAATACTTAGCTTGGTCTGTTCCCTGCATGTATGAAAGGCCCTAGGGTGATCACAAGGGACTAAATCCTGTCAGGTGACGGACACCCTGTTGCAGGAGGGACATGATATCTGCTTATAGTTACGGGGCAACATTTGCCTAGAAATTGAGGTGGTACTGTGCCAAGTGATAGGGAAGGAGTCTTCCCGTATGACTCCTGAATGCTTCTATCAGACACACAAGATGGGTGGGACAGCTGATTTGGATCTGACCTGTTTACATGTGATTTGCCCTTCGCTCAGATTGCAGGCACACTCCTTTTGTTTTTTTGGAAAGCTGGCAAAACCCCTCTGCTTTAGCCCCTAATGTGCACAGTGTGATTGGTGGCTGTGTAGCTTTCCTCTGCCTTGTGTTACTGAGGTCTGCTGCCGTGTGAGTGGCACATCCACAAGTTCAGTGGCCTTCCTCATCCCACTGTAGCATGTGGGGCCAGGATTCGCAAGCAGGACTGTCTGCCAGCATCCTAAACCAGCTTTATTAAAAGTCCTTAGGGAATATCTCTCCACATCCTTCAAGTTTATCTTTTAAAGGATTCTCTCAGTGGAAAAAAAGGGCAAGAACTGCGTTTGGTTTCACTCTCTAACTCTCAGCATTTATGTTGTCCTCTTTACTTCCAAATGAGCTGGCTTCTTATGTCCCCAGCCCTTCTTTTGCCTGGCTTTGGACACAAAGTCTCTTTGCAGCTGGTTACTAATGGGTCCAGCTGAAATGAACCAGGGTGAGCGCAAGGCATTTGAAGGTACAGCTCTGTTCAGTGCTCCAGAACCTTGTTGGCTGCTCAGTGTTTAGGTCAGTACACAGCAAATGGAAATACTTTTCCAGTGATACTTGTATTTACTTTGATTTTTAGGTAAGAACTACATTTCAAGCTGTATCACTGGCAACTTGCATTAACTCTCCCTTGTTGAACAGTAGCTTTTTCATCTTTGCGCTTTGCTAACATTGTAGAATTAAATGGGTTTTTCTGTCTTTTTGATTGTATCCTGATATTCTGTCACCTTTTGATCTCTGTGTAGTGCACATAGTCTGTAAACTCCTTCAGGCACAGACTGCTGTGCATGTGTGTGTATGGGGGTGTATTTTTCTTTAGAGGGTCCCTACTATGGCAGAGCCCCAGATACTGCGGTACTCTGAAATAATAGTAGTAGTAGTAAT
>VZTV01123460.1:0-10075 GCA_013400875.1 Anhinga rufa
CAACCCAAACCATTCTACGATAAGATTGGATTTGTTCTCCAAGAGCATTTCTAAGGAAAAGCTATCATAAATCAGGCCTTGACAGAGCAGCATGAAAAAGCTCATCTGTCTCTAAGCCTTCACTGTGGGCACATGGATTGACTTGGACCTCAGCAGTTCATGGTGCGCCATATGCAAAAATAACAAGCCCTTGGATATTGCAGGCTTAAGGACATAAGCAATGACTTGATTATGCAGTTACTTTGCTATGACCTACTTCTTTTTCAAAATATCCCCTAGACTACATGGCACAGTAGATAAGGACTTCCAGGTCCTTACAGCATTTATCAGAAGAGCTTCCTGCAGGGAGCTGTTGGTGATTTATGCCAGGGTGGAAGAGGAAACGTGGCTGGTGTGAATGTTTCATGATAGGCTTTGGATTGTTTAGCTTGTGGAGTGAGCTAGGAAAGGCAGCAGCAAACTGGTGGGTTTTGTCCTCTCCTGTTAGGTGGGAAATCACATGGTCTAATTAAGCAACAACAGTTTTTGATAATGTGTTTTAAGGGATTATATCATGGTTCAGCAGAATGGGGCACACAGCCAGAACACATTCATCCTGTTGATAAGGCCAACGCCCACTGTAAACACAGTTATTAACAGTCTTAGTCTGTGTGAGATGCTCTAATGGAAAGCTGTAACTTGAGAATAAGTAAGCTCAGAGAAGTCCATGGCGGGTATTTAAAACCTTGTTCCCTTGGGCAGTGGTAAACTACCTTCTTACATAGGGCACATAATTTTATGGAGAGAAGTGAACCTAAATCCTTTCAGCTGCAACTTAATGCAATGAAATGATATAGTTGGGTTTCAAAGATTGTCCTCGTGTCCAGGGCTTGTCCTGGGGCATTGGGATGGTGCTGATATCTCCTTTTGTGTGTAGATTTTGGAGCAGGATCCCTCGACCTTGTGCATTTCATAGCTTTTTGTGCTCTCGTTCTTCAGTTTGCAGAGCAGCAATAAAAATTCTGCAGCTCCAAGACCCGTTCTAGCAAGTTGGTGCATAAACACTTTTTCTAGCAAATGAGAGCCTTGGGGTTGGAATTTAGGAGGAAGAAGAAACTGAAAGTGAGAGCACATCTGCACTTTCCTGCTAAAAGTTACTAGTGTAAAGGAGGAGAGGGTGTTGCCTCCCTGGAGTACAAAGCTGATGAGCATCTGAAAACTTTCCACTTGGCAGTGCTCAGGATGAAGCTATGTGGTGGGGTGGGTGGCGATTCTACTGCCCAGAGCAGGGGAGGTGTATGCAGGTGATTTAGTCCATCTCTGCTGCAGAAACTCATCTTCATGGGACTGGTTACTGCTATAGTTATGGTTTTGGACAGGAGCTTCTCTTGGAAAGCTCAGATTTATGTGTTGACTTGAACTGGGGGCTTTCTGTGGTGGAGGATTGCATAGCTGGATGCTCTGCGGCAGTGTGGACCTCGAAGGAAAACACCTCAGGCAGTAACATGGAGGATGAGGCCAGTTTTTCTGGAAATGGTTAGTATCTGGCTTGGATCCTACAGTAGACGTCAACTCTAGGACATGTGGTGAGAACTGTGATAGAGCTGTAACAAAATCCACCAAATTTGAGGATTTAACACCACCTTCTGCTTCCAGTACAGTCCAGAGGGTAAGTCTAGGATCCAGCTGTCACTGAAAGGTTCCAGCTTTGCCCAGGAATGTGCAATTCAAGTTTTCTGGCTTCAGAGGTGTTACTAATGTCTTGGTTGAATTGTTCCTAGATCACTTTGATCTCCTGGTTGCCCTTACAAAGCCAAGGCAGCTAATGAAAAATGGGGAGGAGGGGAGTGACTTTTCCACTGTTAACGCAAGAACCCTCCAAAAAACAAATGTGGCAGAGCAGTGGTCTAGTGCATACATTAATTCTATATTTGTGGAGTCATCAGCTGTAATATTTCTAAAGGAATTTTTTGGGGTTGATTTAAAATGATTCTCTTTAACCTCCTCCTTCCACACATAACAAGGCGGGGGGACCAGAAATGTCAAGGCACTAGCCAAGGCATTGGGCAGTCCAGGTAGAGTGGAATCTGACCTAAACATGACTAGTTTAATTTCTTTAGAGAAGCAAATTGAAAGCTTACAGGGGTGTGAATACCTTGCCTGGCCTTAATGTGACTTCCTGTGCGAGTGGAGGACAAGACACCAGAGTACTTCAGGCTTCAGAGATGAGTGACACTCTTGTACGGACTGCAGCAGTTTCCTGCCTCTGATCACGTTTTTTCTCATGTCCCAGGTTGTGGCCAAGCTCAGTACCAAGCACCCTGGCTTTTGGAAATGGTGAGGAGATTTTGTTTGCAGGACATGTTGATGGATGGATGCTACATGGGCCAGGCTGTGGGGAGGCGAGAGCACCTCTAAGTCTTTCTGGGTCCATGGGAATGGAAATTACCTCCCAGCAGATATTTTGCCCACAAAAATATTGGGCTAAATCTGTACTGTAGAAGTACTACAGAGCAAATCTAACACTTGCTCTAGCCAAGGTGGCTGTCCATCCCTCCCCACTTTTTTTGGGGGGTGCTTGCCTAACTGGCCATGGGTACCACAAGGTGCCAGATGACTGCCTTCCTGCATGTGCAGGAATGGAGGCTGTCTGGTGCCTTCAAGAATTGAAACCAATGCAAATTCTCACTTTGGCTTCTCCTGTGAGCTGTTAGTTAGGCATCCATTGCTGTTCCTATTTACTTCATTTAAAAAACAAACAAGCAACCTTTTTGTGCCCTTCTCAAAGCATGTGGAGATTAGGAATTGCAAATAATCCTCTGAAATGATTATTGACTGAGAATTGCTTGGAAATGATGCTGTTTGCTGACTTGACAGATAAGACCCTGAAACAGTGCAGTCTAAGCTGTGCCGAGGCATCTGTCCTTGCCGTATCACAGTCGCTGCAAGGCTTTACCTGCATCTGCAGTGGTCGAAAGCCAGATTTATTTTTAGACAATGTTTAAATAGACACTGTAAAAACTGTTTAATGCTGTCTCATGGGGACAAGAGTGGTTGCATAGAGGACTTTTCTCTTGTACTGAGAGCTCATTTGGGCATTATGGGAAGCATAGGTGGATGCTGATGCAGTGGGAACTGGGACTGTGGTGGCTGCAGCACCTAAAATGCTACCCCTGATGCTGCTGAGCAAAACTGTTAGGTTGTTCTCACTGATTCCTTATTGTTGCTTCTAATTAAAAAAATAATCACAAAGTGAGGAGCTATTAGGAGATATACAGGAAACAGTGAGTCTCTTCAGCATGGGTCCAAACACTGAAATGCTGGCCTGATGCTGGCCAGTCTGGAGGATCTGGGGCTCAAGACACCTCTTGGTTGACTTATTCTGGGAGGTGGGCTGACATTCCCCCCACCCCTCCTCTTGGGAGGTGATAATGCATTCTCCAGGGCATCCCTCACTGAAGGAGGAGGGCAGAAGTTTGGGGAGAAGTCCTGTAGAGACCAATTTGGGTTCTTGTCTAAGCACTGCACATACAGCTCTGCTTTTGTGCAAGGAATAACATGGCTGGCTCATGCAGAAATGTCAAATGAGTCTCCAAGACAAGCTCCTGTGTAATCTGCAGCAGCCCTTAGATTGCTAGAGCCTGTTTTGAATCAAAAATGCTCCACGGATACAGCTGTAGTAGTGTTGTTTTTCTGAAGTGCTGATCTGCTTCCTTCCTTTCCAATTTCTCAAAAGAAAACAAGTCCGTTGATTTAGGCACCAGAATACACTGCTGACTCTGCACAAGTTGTTTGCTCTTCCCTTGTGTCCCTTTTTTTCTTAGCTGAATCACCCTGAAGTTTCGGCCCCACGGAAGGTACTTCTGGAAAGTCTTCAATGCAAAGCTAATCCAGAGGCGTAGAAAAAAGCAGAGGAACAGAGTTGACGCTTAAAGATTCGCTGTTATCAGATATACATTTCCAGCTTCCACGCCTGTTGCTTGGAGACCTCTTGCATTAGCTGTGTAAAACTTGCATCCCCGTTTAAATACAACTGTGTTTTGTTGTTTTTTTTTTTACAATAGGTCTTGGTGGAATTTGCTCTTAAAAGCATATTCCCCATGAAAGTCTATAAACCTGGTCTCCCCAGCGTCTATCACAGAATCATTTATGTTGGAAAAGACCCTTAAGACCATCGAGATCTGTGCCAATGAGTTCAGCAGGTGGGCTGTCTGGTGACCATCACTTTGAGTGTTGGACCTGCTATGCTTGGTGGAACCATGCTGCAGAGAACTCGGGGGGGTTCGTTGCCTCCTGGGGTGAGTTTTGGGCTCCTGTACGCTGCCATGTCTCTGCGGTTTGGTCCCCGGACAGACCATGTGCAAAAGCACCAGCCTTAGCTTGGCGCTACAGAAAGCCATGGAGGACCTTTGTGTTTTGTCCCTTGGGATAGGGACCGTGAATGGCATGGATGGGGCAGGTCTGTGCTGCTGCTGCTGCTGCGAGGGCGGTTTCATCTCCTCTTCAGCCTGACCTTGGTTGTCTGAATCACCCCGTTTAATCCCTGTACTTATTCAGAATTGGTGTCAACAGAGAGCGTCTGAGCAGAGATTAGCAGCGGATGAATGAGGCCGTCTGCAAAAGCGTGGAGAGAAAACTGAAGCTTTTCTAGAGCTAAAAATTACACCAGAATTTTTGTTTGGTTTGGGTTTTTTGGCTTTGTGTTCTGAACCAGTTACTGGAGAGCTGCCTCAAGGGCCATAGTGCAAAGGGATACCTAATGCAAGGAGTCCTTCATCCATAAGTAAATCCATCCCAGTTCTCTGCTGGCCTCCTGCAGCATGCTGGCGCAAGCTGGGTGCCTTTGAGGGGACAGCTGTGGGCTGGCCTGGCTGCCTGCGTTGCTCCGGCTGATCTGCACGATGCACTGTTTGTAGAGTCGAGCCTGTTTTGCTAACGTAGCTTGTGTTTCATACTGTGATGTGTGTGTCTAGGGGGGAAATAATGACGGGGGAAAAAACAGGTTTTAAACTATCAGAAGAGCCTTTGGAAGAGAAGGGCTGCTTAAAGAAACCCGTAGGGGTGTGTGGTGTAGCTGGAAGCACCTCTGAAATGGTGTGGTGGTGGCTTGTGCTGGCACCAGTCCTGTCCCCTGGGACTTTCCCACTCCTTTGGGATGGGTGACAGCGACACGGATATGTGCCTTGCTCCGGCCCAATTCCCTCCATCTCCTGGGACCTCAAGGGAGAAATGAAACTCTGTGCTTTGGGGCTGTGTTGGCCAAAGCAGAGGATAACCAAGCCCCTTGTTTTTTAGGCTGCTCTGCGTCAGGGATTGCACCGTAGGGTATAGGAGCCTCGTCCGTTTTAAGCAGGAGTGGGCTGCTGGTCCTGCGTGTTTTCTGCATCGATCCCTGTGAGATGAGCAGGAGTCCCTGTGTTGCAGAGGTGGATAGATGGAGGGGCAGAAACTGGTTTCTTGTGCAGTGTGAGAGGATTCAGCCTCGGTGCATGTCTGTGACCACACGCTAAAACCTGGCACTTGGAAATGCTCTGCGTAGGCAGTTCTTTGGCCCCTTTATGGGGAAGGGCTGGTGCTCAGCATCCAAAGCGAGTACCCAAAACTAGAGGCTGGTGTTGAATTCTCATTAACGCCAGCTCACTACACCTAAGGTCATTGGCTCTAAGTGCTTACAGTTTAAAAAGCAGAGTAGAAATCCTGACTCGGCTTCATGTGCTCTTTCAGCGTCTGTGCCTTCTGGGTGTGAATTTAGTATGAAATGGTGCTTTTCAGATGGTTCAAAAGCTGCCTACAGAAATACTGGGAGGAAAGCTAATGTGAAGGTAAACTTTCTGGGAGATGGGAGAGTGTTTCTGCCTTCCTTTTGGTGGAAAGGCTCAGTGTGTTTGTAAAGCTGTGCGTTGGTTTTCTTAACTAGCAGAGTCGGATGTCTCCTGGCCTGGTGGGATCTACTCTTCTCCTTTTACCAAGCGTTTGGATAAAAAAAAATAATGTTTGGAAAGATTGCAGCAAGGGAAGACGCTAATCAATATTCCTCAGGAATAACTGCTGTATTCCTTGGGGTACTCACGTTTCTCTTATCTTGTTATGCCTCGGTTTATTCCTGGAGCAGCAGAAGGTCACGGTGACATGTATTAAGATGCCAGTGTTGTCTGTCTTGGTCACACAGTGACAGTCCTCGTGGGCTGTTTTCTGGGGAGTCCTTCATTGCTAAATACTGCTGTGACAGCACTGCTGCCTTTGTGGCAGAGGAAATTTTGGAAGTGTTTAAGGGTATTGTTCTGGTGCTTCTTGTGAGAGTGAACCACCAGCTCCTGTGGATGCTGTGGACTGGTGTCAGTCCAGGGATGCCTGTGAAAGCATCCATCTGCATTCCTCAGTGTTTCTTGGATGCTTTAATCCTCATCTGTTATCTGTGGTAGAAGCTCTGTGAGCTCTTAGCATTGAGGAACTTTTTTTTTTATCCTGTGGATGGAAAAAGTGGAGGTAGAAACAGAGTGCAAAGTGAAGGTGGTGTCACGCTTGATGCCATCTGCTGCCCCAAACTGGGAGGATGGTGGGGAGGGGCTGCAATGGCTTCACAAGAGGCAGCAATGCATGCAACCACATCGCATGGCCGACTGGTTCCCCAGAGCACCGGCTGAGCTGTAAATGCCTGATGTCAAGTTACGGGTCAGGCAAGGGCACTGTTTACATCCTGTAATTAACATCTGTGCAGTTAATCACCCGGGCTGGCAGACCTGGAGATGCTGGATTGGAGTCACTCTCTCCGTTGTGGTTGGATCCCTGTCCCAGCGATGGCAGGAGGCTAATAACAAAGATGTGTTGACTCGGACTGTCTGTGCTAATTTATCCTCCACCCCCTTCCAGCATATGTTTGCAGCCAGCATATAAATCAACATCTTTATAAATCAGTGCTTTGACTTTAATTTCTTCCTCTTTTTTGGCCTCTTGGAAAACAAGGCTTGCGCAACTGTGCAGTTTTTCTTTTTAACGCATGGATCTATGGGGCACATTAAAGAAAACGTAGCAAAGGCAGAGCCTTGAACACAGCATTTCTGTGCAAGCCAGTGCATGGTGGGACATCAGAGCTGCTCACAGGAAGCCAAGCTGAGACCTTGGTAGGTTGCACAGCCATTTCTTTGACTCTTGAAGACTTGAGTATCTTAATTACTGTTCAGTGCAACTGAAAATCTAATGTTTGGCAGATAACTGTATTCTGAAATATGTTAATAGCTTGCTGGAGCGATTAAACTCGCAAAGCAGGAAATGTTTATGATGTATTGACTCCCTGCCCCCGCCACTCTCTCTTGTTTGGTGAATGCCATTCTTATTAAGGCTACAAAAAAAGATTGTTGGCCCTCCCTGGTTTAATGCAAACTTCAGAGGATGCAGTTACTGTCTCTCACAGAGGGATGGAGAAAGGGAAATAGGGGATGATGACGTGAGATCTCCCCTTCCATTGTGTCCACTGCAGAATGTGGACACGAGATGTCCCTGGGCTCCTTCAATCCCATGTGAATCACAGCCACTATTAAATGCAACCATCTACTCTCTTGGCAGCTGGTCTGTCTTTTCTGCTGTGAAAATGACTTTGCTGCTATGAAGGTTTAAACCCTACTTTGTGTGACTTGCTTTCTCTTTTTGATTGATTGGCACTAACTCGCCTTGGAGGTGAAGAGAAGTCCATATGCCCTCTTTCATCTCGCCCTAAGCTGTGTATAAAGACTTTAATTCTGAATCTAAAAAGGCTAGAGGGGGTGAGGAACAAAATGCAGCTTTCCTAACAGATAGAGAAGTGACCTTCTCGTTAAAACCTGAGGCAGTTAAGACTCCTAAAACAGCTAGGTCTGTTAAGAGGAGAGACACAGTTAATGAATGTCCAAATATGCTAGGGAGCTAGTTTACATCCTGATCTCCCTAAAAATGTTATGGAAGGGTTGATGCACCCTCATCTCTAAAGCGGTGAGGAAGAAGCAAGTTCTGGTCTAGAAGTTGTGTGGTAGGACAGTGCTGAAACCACTCATGAGTCATCCTTGAAGAGTGAGCTCCAGAGAAAGAGGGGATGTGACTCTCGCCACTGAAGATGGTACAGAACATCTCTGGACCAGATTGTTGGTAGCTTGTGGTGTGTATTTTTTGGGATGATGTACATATATATTTCTTTTAAATGCCTGCTTTATGACCACCACACCAAGACTCAGGCCATCTGCTTCATTTGTCAAGCTACAGTGCTCTTATCCCCCACGTAACTGCTTACGCAATGCTTTTCCCCCCTCCCATTCTGCTTTGTACATCAGTTGGGTATCTTAAATTCCTCCAAAGCAAAGAATATCAATGTAGAGTTAAATGTCTTCATTGCCCAACACCTGGTGGAGATGAATCTCCATGGGAGCACTATGCTGAATGTCTCAGAGGTGTCCGTGTGGTGCTTGATTCCTTGCAGGGGGAACTACCTAGACTCTGATTAGAGCATCTCATCAGCAGGTCATCAGCTGCAATGCATTGACCTGCTCAGAGCTGGCTTGAGGCTCTGGTGCACCAGCACAGGTGTGTGTGAAAGCAGAGGCAGCAGTGTTGTGCCAGCAACCTTGAATGACCTGCTAAACCCTTGTATCCTTGTGAAGAGCAGCCAGCAGCTGCCAACAAGTCTGGTGGGAGTTGGCTGGTTAAGTTTTATGGCCAAATGGGTTTTCCAGGCAGCTGGTAGAGCTGCAGGGCTGCTGAGGACAAATATTTGAGTGGTAAAGTATTCCCAAGCTCCCTGTCCCTGTGCTATTCCAATAGCAGTGGTTCAGATGAGGGCAGACCTTGGGAGCTCTTCTAAACATCTACTTGCTATCTAAACCCAAAGCAACAGGGGCATAATGTGCTTGGTGGCGCTCCTTCCTGGAGTTGAGAGCTCTCTTCCTCTTGGTTTGAGTAGAAATGCTGTTGATGGACAAGGCAGGCAGCTCATGTGGGATGTGGGAGGAAGACAACACAGGTTTGAAAGTCCTTGCACATCCCAGGTACCTGTCTAAACCCTTGGGCTGTTCGTGGACTGGTTTTGGTGGGAAGGATTAAGAGTTTTATTTAAAATTCTAGCTCTTTCTTCTGTAAGGTGTGAGAGAGAAATTTTTGTGAGCTGCATCCCATGAAGCTGGAGAAAGTTGTTCTGCTTGGGGTGCTTAACTGCAATGGAGCCAAGTTTCCCTGCCTGCTCTGACTGCAGCCCTACAGAAAAGGCATGGGCAAGTGAATTATCCAGGTGGTGTTTCAATGTTCCAGTCCCTGGGGAAAACGCCAGAGAGAAATGAGGGATCATCTGGCAGGCTGTGCTTTAGGTGTCTTCATTGGTGGTGATGAGCAGGTCACCACATCCTATGTCTGCTGGAGGGTTACTTGGATGCTTGGGAGGCTGGAAGAACCCCAAATACAGTGCACTTGATTCTTGTTTATTTAAATGTCAAAGTTACACCAGAGATGCCTCCAGAGTCCAGGATAGTGGCATCTATCAATGAGGGATGAGAACTCTTAGGACTTGTGGTGATTAACCTGCTGTCCTTTAGGATGAAACCCATCTTTCCTTAATGCTGATAAAGAGACTCTTCATATTGGAGCTATCTGATTCCCTTTAAATTGCTTTTTTCCTGTTTTCTTGCAATACAATCCCTGAACAGTCTTTAAATCTGAACTACGTCTTTTTGCTCAATGCTCCTGTGATGCTGATAATCCTTCTCTACTTTACATCCCCTCACCCCCCAAATATTTATGTGCATATAAACAGAGGAGTGACAAATTTGACTTGCCACCACAGGCCTCTGTGACCATTTCAAACATAAACTTGGCTTAGCTCTCAGTTCTCTCTTATTCTTAGCTGCATGACTGTCTTTCCACATAATAAATTACCAGCATTTATTGCTCCTTTGACATATAGGTCTCCCAAGGGGAAGGGACTGGCTGAACAAAGCCTTCTCTATAATCAGTTTGCAGTAGGCTTTGGACAGAAATTGCAACCGCTGGCCAGTACAGGGAGGATTTTATGGCTCGATCTATAACTGCGTTTATGCCAACCAGGAGATCTGGGACATGCTGAATCACAGAATGGTTTGGG
>VZTV01123467.1:0-15199 GCA_013400875.1 Anhinga rufa
GGGCCGGGGCGAGGCCCCGCTGCGGCCCAACGCAGGGCCCGCTCGGCCCGGGGCGCGGCCGTGAGCAGGGCCGGGGTTACCTCCGCTCGTCCGGCCGCCGGGGAAGCGCAGCACCGGCTGCGGGTGCGCTGCAAGGAGAGGGGTGGCGGGGCACGGAGCCGCGGGCCGCTGCCTTTCCCCCTTCCTGCCCCTCGGCCGCCTGACCCCTCGCCCAGGCGCTTGTTTTACGTGAAACACAGAATTAATCGAGGTGGTGAGCTCGCGGGCAGAGCGGGCAGGGAGAGGCCGGAGAGGACAGCACGCCGGTTTTTCGTGTCCCGTTGCCGCCCGCTCCTCTCCGCGCCCGCCCGGGCTCGGGGGCGGGAAAGCGGGCGGCGAGGCGCGGCGGGAGGAGGGAGGGCAGGCCCGGCGGGCTACGCGAGCGGCGGGCTCTGGCCTGCCCCGCGCTCTGCCGGGGCGGAGGGTTTGGCGGCCCGCAGTTACCTCACGAAGCGTGAAGGGGACCTCGAGCACGGCGTCTCGAGAAGGCTTGGCACCGCTTTACAGCGGCGGTAAAGCCGCGACACGCCGTTGCGTCCCTTCCGCGTCTCGTCGGCAGTAATAAACGCAAAATGGATACCCCGTAACTGAGTCTTGAGAAATCATATATTAAAAAAAAAAAAAAAGCTGGCAAAAGCTACGGCTGCTGCGTGATGCGTATGGTCTCCACAGTGAAGCCCCTCCGTGCCCTTCATAACTCCGTCCCATCAGTCAGTGGTCTTCAGAAAAGGAAGTTAAAGGCAAGGCCGTGCGTCGCATTTTCAGTTAATATCAAGGTTCTGAAACTTCTAATTGCAGAATTCGGGCCTCTAGATTATATTTTTTTTTGCCCCAAGCATTTTTACTTCCTGAAATTTTAATACCTACAGCTTAAGCGGAGGTTAGTAAATCGTAAGCACTCAGCTGCTTATGTGGTGACAGAACTTGGTGTATGCCGTTACCCGGCTCTAGCATGCGGGTGTAAAATACCGAATACAAATGGGAGTTTTGCAGCTAACTTTTAAAATTAGGAATTGCCCTACGTCAGAGTATTTGGGAGAGAAGCTTGAAGACAACTGTAACAGGGTAATAGATAAGATTTTCAAATGAAGTGTTTGACACAGTGATCTTTGTTCTTACTGATGCCAAAATCTTTATGTGGCACAAACACAGCATATTTGAGTGTAATTCTTTCTACTGAAATTAATTTCAAAATGATTGAAAATAGCAGGCAGCATACAGGTGATGACCAGTAACTTAAAAGACCAGTTTCTTACTGAATTCACGTGTAAACAGAATATTTATATACATATTGGAGTTGGGTTTTTTAAATTTATTGTAACATTACTTCCTCTTCAAGTGTGAAAATCACTTCAAAGTAAGGTATGAAATTCCTGGTTTCCTTGTAGATGGCTGAATCGGAACCTCAGGAAGCAAATTATGATAACATGGTAAAGATGGTGGAGGACCTGAACAGGGACTTAGAAGAACTTCTGGAGGAAGTAGAAAAACTAACAGGTACGGGTCTTTATTAAGAATGATACAGATTTGTCTACTAGAGGGAAGACATTGAAGATTTATTATTTATATTTATTGCTGTAAACTCCTGTGTGATAAAAATATAAGTGGAAACAATCACCATCAACTAATGCCCTAATGTTCTTAACTGGGAGAAAGCGTGCAAATAATCTACAAGTTTCAGATGGCTCAGAATTGAAAATCAGTAGGTGATGGATGCTCAGTTCAAAGTGGCGGTTGAAAACAGAAATACTACTAAGGTATTTCATGTATGATTATTAAAACATAGTATGTAAAATGAGATTTAATTCTGAAAAATGGTGGGATATATAGTACCTCTCAGGTCAGTGCATGACGTGTTTAATTCCACAACTAGAATGAAGACTCCTCTGCAAATTTAATCTTAGTCATGTATGTATGGAGAGGACTGCATATTCCTCTCCATGTTCTGCAACGACGCTATCAGAAACTGCGTGTGCAACTACCAAGAATGATGGAAACTGCCAATTAAACTGTTTGTAACTAAACACAATTTATGGGTGCCATTGAGAATGCTACAGTCAATTTATAGCAAAAAAAAAAAAGGGAAAGTATAAAATAAGCGCTAAAACTATTTGCTCTGCTTTATCAGATTACTCGTTATTTCAAAATCAGTTTCATTATTTAGGTTATTCTTAATCACCTCTATGCTGCAGCCTCCTTGATTTACTCTGTCTCACCTAACACAAGACTCCTGACTGTAACTGGACTGGAGAGAGGATTTTTTAGTTCATTTATTTTAAAACAGTCTGTTGAAGCTTTCTTTTTGATTACCTGTTTTGTTGTAATTTTTAAGTAAAGTGTCTATCTCCCTTTTGTAATTTACATCAGTATACTTCCATTCTGAAGTATTTTGAGGCGTTTATAAAGAAGTAATACTGAACAGTCTTTTATTTAATCTTGAGTATTACTGTGGGCAGTTTCCACTTTATTTTACAGCAAGCCTTCTCTGAAATAAGATCTGAACTGATGATAATTAATGTCCTGTATTCATTTATTGAATCAGCCACTGCTTTTATTCAGCCAAAATTCCTGGCTTAGTAGTTATCTGTTGGGTTTGTAGTGCAGGCAACCTGGATGGCATATGACATGGTAGTCATACGTACCAACCCAGACCTGGCTAACTCCATGAGGCGTTTGGAAGATGCCTTCCTGAGTTGCAAAGAAGAGATGGAGAAGAAATGGCAAGAGGCGCTAACGGAATCTAAAGGTGAAGAGCAAAAAAAGGAATAAATTTAATTCAGTCATGCTGGCAGAACCACATCCCTTGGAAAATCACTCCAGCCTTTTTGTTTTCCAGCTGTGGAGGTTTCACAGACACTGCGGAAAATGGGTTGGCTTTCGCCTTGCTAAGAACTACTTCTGTGTATACATCTATGGAAGTATTTTAATGAGATTACACGCTTATATATATATTTATATTGTTGAAGGTAAAAGGTAACAATGTGTCTATTTTTATTATGCTCATCAATAATCCTTGTAGTGTGTGTGCATACACAACCTAAATGCTTTCTGTGTCTTTCTTCCTGGAAGATCATATTCACTTCGTTGCAATATACGTGGAATTCTTTGACACCTGAACAAATGGGGTGGGGGGGAGCAGCGGGGGTGCCGTGGACCATCACAGTGGTATTGCACCAGCACATGCCCTTCAAGGAAAACTGAAGAATTACTTTTTTTTTTTCCAAATGAAAAACATGTGAAATTCTAGATTTGCAGGTAGATGGAGTTAGTTTGACGGGGATTGCCAACTAAGTGTTCAGTTAGAGAATGTTGTTACTCAGGTAGCTCATCTGTAGTTGTTTCATTTTGTTTCCTTGGATTTTTAACCATATCTTTGGACTGGTTTTCCCAGACAGATTGTTCTTCTCAAACCTTCTGAAGGTAGCATGTATGAAAAAGTTGTTTACCATTACAGACTGCACTGTGTGTGGTGTAGTCTGTGGAATTGCTGCAGAAACCAAATTAACCATGTTATAAAACATGCATTTCCTGCTGTGCAGTATTTAAAAAAGAAGAAAAAAAAACCAAAACCCCCTTTTCTTTTGCAGTCAAGATGTGGATTAAGAGCACCACCTTGTGGCTTGCAGTAATGCATAAATGAGTATTTTATGAGATGGAAGTCAGTGCAAGTTTTGAGAAGGATCTTCCTGTTCATTAAAAATCATTCTCTTCTAACTAGAAAGTAAGCACCATGTAGCAAGTGGGAGCATCTCCTCTGAAGAGCCATTTACTGATTTAAATCACATCTAAGTGATCTGTCAGAAGTTTCCTAATATTTAGACTATGTATTCTCTTGAGATTGGTTGATCTTGATTCACAGAAATGTTTATCCCGCTGAAGTGAAAAATATGTAAGTAATTTAATTTTTTTTTCCAATGCTTCCAAGTGTTTCTAGAGGTATAAATGGTAAAGAACATAAACTTTGACTTCTGCTCTTGACTTTCCAGTGGGTAAGTCTTCATTCCAGCCAAGGTAGGGCAAAATGGCAGAACAGCATGAAGAAACTTACACTTTGATTAATCTCTGGAGGATTTTTAATGACATGTTGTTACTTTGGTACCTTTGACTATATTGTCTTCACTCTTTAGTTCTGTATTAAAAATGAAGTTCTTTGAAGAGACACTGTCTTCAATAGCTTGTGTAGGAACGTTCTGAATTTTGTGACCTTTTGGCCACGAAGTGCCATGTATAGATTGACGCAGATTTTCCTGAAAGCTCAGGTTTCATTGAAACATTTAAGCCAAGTGGCCAGCATTAAAAAAAATAATAATTATTATTTTTAAAAAAAATCCAGGAGTACCATTGAGAACAGAGAATACTGCTCAAAACTGACACTAAAAATATGTCTTTTAATTAAATGTGACCTTCAGTGACGTATCTTTTACTTAAAAGTGAATCCTCTTTCCTGGGATTGGAAGGCTGCAATAAGTGAGTCTGTCAGAATACTGTGTTTCCACAACCAGAGAGCGTAGCTGTAGGGAGAGGAGGTATCAAGTAACATTTTTTTCCAGTCCTCACGTCTCATCAGTTTACAATTTTCCAAATTTTGGAAAATTGGTTGGTTTGGTTTTTTTTCTGTCTAACCGCTGAGGCAGAAGGCATTACAGCACCATCAACAGATGGCAGTAAGAGCACCCTAATTTTCCCCTCGCCAAAAACCAGACAAATTATGGTCTCTTAACCATCAGGCACCAATTTAGTCTCAAGGACGGGTGCTTACACTGAGGTACCAGGTCACCCCACTGAGAAGGAACAGAATGAGTTTGCAGGAGGGGTGTTGGGGATACCTGTGAACATTTGTTGTCTCTGCCACCCTTTTTCTTGCTCCTGAAAGCTCTCATGCGTGCGACCATGAACACCTAACGGTGATGAGCGGTAGGAGAGACGTTGGGAAGAGAGCTGGGAGCACACCATGTCCTCTGCCTGGGGAATCTGGCTGGCTGGGTATAGTAGGCCTCTTTCTCCCCAAGATTTTCTTCCCAGCTGCATGACGATAACCAGAGGAGAGTTAGGGATATGCAGCAGTGTAGGAACAGCACATACTCCTTGAAAAACTATACAGCAAGATGATTATACTTTACTACTAAAATAATTTGTGTTTATTTTAGGTTGGTTTCCTTCTTTTCTTTTTCACATTGAGAATCTCATGGCGGGATTGCGTGTTTCGTTTCATGCATCTCACTGTCTACCGCATTTCAACCCAGCTGGATGCTTTAGGCTTGCAGCAGAAACCAGATAGAATCACAGAAGGGTTTGGGTTGGAAGGGACCTTTAGAGGCCATCTAGTCCCTGCAGTGAGCAGGGACATCCCCAACCAGAGCAGGTTGCTCAGAGCCCCGTCCAGCCTGACCTGGGATGTTTCCAGGGCATCGACCACCTCTCTGGGCAACCTGGGCCAGGGTCTCACCACCCTCAGGGTAAAAAATTTCTTCCTTATATTGAAACACCTTTCCTGTCACAGGGGTGTGTCTCATAAATTTTCCGTAAAACGTATGTGGAGCAACAGCCCCATCTAGCGCTCACATAACTTAAAACTCTAACAGTAATCCGGATTGCTGGGTTGACATCTCTTAATCATCCATCACCAGAGATTTCCGTAACCAAAAGCATCAGCAGCAGTTTAGCTTTATGTTCACTTTCGGTGAACTCCACTTTTGCGATCTGAGCCTGTACAGCAGTTACTCACAGGCACTTCCTGCACTGCCAAGCTGTATGCCCAAACACAGCAGTAAGGAACTCTGTTTCCTTAGTTACTCATTCTTTAGCCTCTATTTTTAACAAGCATGTCACAAATCAGTTGAACTGTTCTTTTTTTTTTTTTCTTGTTGTGCAGACCCCCTGGACGGGTACTGAAATCTGTATTCGCCCCCGTTCATTTTGCCTGAGTAGATAGGACAAGTCTTATACCCACCGTTGGTTATCAGCTTTCATGAAGAAGCGTGTGAAGCACAGCGAAGAGGTTACGGACTCAACCCTTAAAGACCTATTAAGGGTAGTGGATGCTCTGGTGTTTAATGCTGCAACACTTTTACTGTCCTTGTCACAACAAAATCTCCTGGTCTTAGTTATGTTCTTAAGCTGTCTGCAAGGCGAGAGTTGGATGGCTGAGCGAACTACCCAAGAGCCATCAAACAGCCATACGTTGTCTGGCCCAAACACCCTGCAATGGCATAGCTCAAAGCACATTCCTCTCCTGAATGTAAACAGCCATCTTTCCTATAAAACAGAGGGGTGCAAGGCATCCTGCAGCCCCTCTTTGTCTAGCAGCTCAGGTGCTACCACACTCATCAGAGCTGCCTGGATTCTCAACACTGTTTAGATTTTCCATTATCAGTTTCTTAACTGCGAAACAGCTGAGACTTCACTAAAAGGCCAACAAGCAGCCTCCTGGGAAATTCTGATGGTCAAAACTGTGCCTTTCCAGTGTAAAACAGCTGAGAAGGAGCTGTGGCCATTTCACATGGCCACTTAGAATCTCGATCCTGGTCAGAACGTGGCCTAGGGTTCTGTTTAGAATATTTATTTCATTTAGTACTAGTGATTTCCAGTTCTTGGTTATTATAGCCCCAATTCAGTTTATCTCAGAAAGGCTCAAGAAGAGAATCCATACTAGCTGTTTTACTTGTTGGCATAAATTATTTCAAAATTTCAGTCCAAATCCTTGCAGAAATATTTCCTAAAATGTGTGTGGAGAGATTATTGAATCTGTAACAGCCCTATTTACACATACTAGTATCAAAATAATGTTCTTTTTGCTGGCATTCTTAGAGAAGCAAAATGCTTATTGAGGACAAAGGGGGTGAACAACATTCCTTCCCAGTTGGTCACTTCCTCCAGGGCAAGGACTGTATCACCTAGGCGCTATCTGCAGGAAAGTGGCGGTGCCTTTTCTGTGTACATTCTATTAATACTGATTTCTTTTTTATAGCCCTGCCTCCTCCCTGCTTCTGCACCACTGTAAAACGCATTTACATTTTTTCAACAAAAACCTATTATGATATTGTCTCATTTTTCTGTTTCTGATAAACTATTGTCTCCTTGCCTGGTTTGCTGTAGGTGCTCTGCGTTTGGATCACTGGAATACGCACATAGGCAGTAAGATGAGGTGACATGTAATTTTATCCATGGATTGAATTCTCTGTGGCTCCTCAAAAAGTCATATAGTGAATAAAGAGGACAAATGGCATCTTCCCATTTATAAGGAAGCCAAACCAAATAAAGGCTTGTGGAGATACTAGTTAGAGCAGGTTAATTTAGTGACTGTTTAAACTCCCGTGCCGCATTTGGGATACCATCCCAAGGCTGTGAAATGGCTGGTATTTTATTACATGCAGCTTGTTATATATACCAGCGCTACATTATGCAGAATATTTTAAAGGAAGGGCAGCAAGATTCAGAGACCATTAAAAACTGTTAACAGCACTCTCCAAATCATGGACAAAAACGTGAGTATTGTGTAATGTAAGTGAAAATAACCGGCTAGATCAACACACTGAACAGTAACCACAGAACAGACTTTCTAAGCCTCTGGAAACAAAACAGGACTATTACAGGTACACTGTACCAAGCGTATTTTGACTCTTGCCACCCAGCTGATGTTACCTAATATGTTAAAACAGCAAAAGTTTGACTTTAACTTGAGGTGCAGCTAAAGTTAAGGTCTAGGCTGACACTAATACAAGCCAGTTATTGTGGCCTGTGGATCTTCACACATTTAACCCACACTCTGAACTTTTTGAGAAAAGGTTTCTTTCTGTAGTACAGGCATTAATCATCCTGACTGATTCTAAGGACCTACGTGGTCCTACAACAGTCACGCTTTGCGAGTCAGAACTCCAGATCAATAGCCAAGCACTGAAGAATGATGCATTTTGACAATAGTCAGGAAATGCAAGGAAGCTCTGAACTCAGTGACAACTTTCTGTTGGTCTTTCCCAT
Organism: Anhinga rufa; assembly: GCA_013400875.1. Taxonomy (NCBI): domain Eukaryota; kingdom Metazoa; phylum Chordata; class Aves; order Suliformes; family Anhingidae; genus Anhinga; species Anhinga rufa. The sequence goes on from VZTV01123467.1 coordinate 8,017, forward strand.
TTTAAAAACTTAAGATATTAGAAGGAATTATTCATCTCATCAGCTGGTGGTATTAAGTCACCAGGATCAATTTTCTGCTCAGTACATCACTGCCTAGCTGTGAGAGTCACAACTGAATCACAGCTGCATTACTCCACTATTGTCAACAGCACAAAATGAAGGGTTCAAGCTGCCACTTGTTTTGACACGGCCTCCAAAACTTTCTCACATCCTTTACACCTGACCAAGTGCCCCACTGCCTCTTGGCTCACGCAGCTGTTTCCCCCCACCGCTCCCCCAAGTATGTCTGAACATCTCAGGCAGATGCTTTCTTTCTACAGAATCAGTGATGCTGAAGGCTAGCTGGTTCTCCAAAAAGCCAAACCAACAGAAAGGATAATAGTGTCTAAGGCTGTGGCTTTGAACTCAGGATCTACAACTAGACTTCCTAAAAAGCCACACCAAATAGCTGTCAGACGTGTGTAGTTTTTCATATTCATTGGAAATTTCCATGGATGTACAAATTGAAGAGTCTGAAAACCACTGTTCTAGAGCTGTTAGCAAGAGTTGTGATCACCCGATCCAGATCGTGTGCAAGTTCATTCTAGTATTCTATGGGGGAGTCTCAAGCGTGCGCCCCTGGCATGAAATAGCATGCATGTAGCTTGCCGTAAGGGCTGTGAAATCAAGTTCTATGTAGCACAGACTTTATTTCCAAAGTTTCACAACTGCAGCAGAAAGTGTTTCACTTCCAAGGCATTTGTTGGACCTATGTACAGCCCTCCCATGGAAGTGTTGCACATGGATATAATACTGCTCGGTGCTGAAGTTTACAGGATACGTATTTCTCTGGATGGGTGAGTAGCTCATCATTGCAAGACTTAAGTTTAAATGAAACCGTGCACAGACAAAGCCCTACGGAACTTTCTTCTTCCCTTCTTTATCCTCCTCAAAAGATCACAAGCCTCAGGGAGTATTTTTGTGGCTAAGAACAGTAGACAGCAGCCTTCACAAGCAAAAAGCCTGGTTACAGTCGGGCAGGCAGAGTATTATGAAAACACTGTAAAATGATTACACTACAGAAGTGTAATCCATTCCAAGGGTAAGCCATTTTAAGTGCCCATGAAAGGGAAGAATGCTGGAATGAGAGAATGAACATAGCACAAAAACAATGGCTCCAAGCAGGTATAAAAGCGCGTTAACTACTCTGCAAATTCAAAATCCTTGTAGCCAAGTCTTTAAAAAACCCCAAACACAACACTAAACTAAAAGCTCTGCTTGAGGCAACTAATCCATAGCCTTATGTACAGGTACAAGCACCACAGCTGCCAAGAGAAGCGACCCTCAGTATTGAGCACCACTGCTATATTTGTTCAGCCAAAGTTCAGCTAACAAGAGAACAAGTAGCCTAGCAAGGGAACAATTTATGCCCAGCCTGAGACATGTAAAAAGGAATTTTAGTAGGTGCTTTGGACTCAGAGTTGAGGCTATAGTTTCATAAGCAGGGACTCAGGGATTAAGGGGGTTCTCAGTCATGAGTTTGTTTTATGCAAAGATTCTACCTATGCAAAGATAGGACTGAAACAGCAGGAAAAAAACCTAGACACTAGGACACTACTTGCATCTCTCCTTCAATTTCTCCTTTCATAAAATAGGCGCTTCAAGTCTGACCTATGTCTTTGTAGAGATTAAGAAAATTATATTTGGCCTGTCGAGTCTCACTTTAAGAAAACATTTGCTTTTGGACAACTGAAGGCAGTTCAAGTAGTTTTTATGAAAAATTTTGCAGTAATGTTTCAATATTTTATATCTGTTTATATTATGATGAAACTGCCAACCTTGCCCCAACCCACTCTGCCTGAAGGAGATTTAGTTCTGAACAAAACTGAAACCTACTAAGGATTATCTCACTTCAGAATTTTTAAAAGGTGTATTCCTAATGTTTTCCTCACCTTATTAAATTTTGTTCTGTGTCAAAACAGCCATATTCTTCACCTTCCAAGGAAAGGCATTAGAATACCACTGTCACTGTGTCCATCTCAACATCCTTCCAAGCCTGTAGTTTACCAGATTTGGTGCAGAGACTCAGTCTCGCAGCAATCCTTCTACCCAGGTACTTCCAGAACTGCTGGGCAAGTGATCCAGTGCTGCAACAGCGGGTTACGCTTGCATGACCTTGTAGTGAATTCTCCTTCTTAAACCAATCCTTTAACTTTCACTTCACACCTCATTAAGAAGTTCCTAATTCATAGCAAAAGCAAGCAGGAAAGCCCCAGTGCAGTCAGCTATAGCCAGTGCACCTCATGCATCCCTAAACCTTCCCCTACTACTGCAAGGCAAAGGTGCCAGAGCTTAAGGGCTATTCCCCACCCTCCCAGAAGCTGGAAGCAAAGTGCTTTACAGCACAACTATCCCATGCACTCCCCCTACTTCTCATTTCCCAAGGAGTAACATGAGAAAGAGTCTTCAGAGAACCTCATACAATTATTAATAGTACGCAAGAACAGGGAAACTAGGAGAAGGACAGAAAGTACCTGTCAAGAATCTCTCTACTCTCATTTAGCTCTACACGTGTACAGTTAGTGTTGCTCCAGACTAAGGGTTTTTACATGAAGTGTTATTCAGTAAAGGCTGGGTAAAGACTGCATAGCTGAGAACAGAAAGAGGTGTTCTAAGGAAATAAATATACTATCTACTGTTTGGGTAACAGCAACTGCAAGACAGGAACGTGAGAAATGCTGGACTAGAGAATGAAGGACACAAGATAGCTGAAGAAACACCCATATTCAACAGCTGGAAGCAGACTGATAACACTTGCAAGATATCCAAGTTCTGTGGAGGAACATTAGAAAAAACACACGCATTAGTAAGACAGTTCAGTACTCTGCTCATTACCACAAGACAGCACAGTAACAGAGATTTTACTGGTTTCCAGTAAGGAAAAGTGAAGCTAATAAAATGTACTGCCATTATTTGGAACAGAAGCTTGAATAAAGTGGCAGTTACTAAGCCCACTTTGTCTTTTTGAGCAGAGTGTCTCAACGCTTGGATTCTACTCTTTACAAACACAAAACCCTAGCAAACAGCTGGAAACAGAACCCCAATAACCTGCTCCAAATCCCCCAAACTCTTGCCACAAGATGGTAACAGAAACACCGAACCATTAACGCCGTTTGAGCCAGGAATGCAGAGGAGACAGCACAGGTTAGAGCTGTTGTATAATTTCTTTGCAGAAGTTGTTTTGGATTGAAGTAGATCCACCTAACCTAGCCCTGTCCTTGCACATGTATCTTCCAGCATGGTTTTAGATGAGATACATCAACACATTAAAAAAGAGGCAGCTCTCATTTTCACATATAAATGCTGAAGCAGCAAGATTAAAATTATAAGTTATTTAAGGTAAACAGGAACAAACACACTAAAACAGATTTTTTGGTAGTTGAAATAACTTTTATTTGTGAGGAACGTCACCCATGCTGCAGTTTCAAATAGATCTTACCAAGGAAAGCGGAAGTTTTCTCCTCCCCGTGTCCTGCAGTGAACAGGACTGGCACAGAAAAAAAAACTCATCACACCTGGGAGGTTTAGCACCAGCATCCAATAAAAAAAAGCATTTAATTTCAATTTCAGTTCTTTGGTTGGGCTTCTTCTCTTTTCAGTTTGATACCAAAAGAAAAACTGAAAAATTCAATACTAGTGAAACAGTAAAATTCTAAAAAAAAAAGTAATTCCCCACAGTTGCTGTTGAAACTGGGGAGGTTGCTTTTTCTGAATCTCGCTCTCTTTTTCTCTCTTCATGCATCTATCTTGCAGGCGTTCCCTGGATCTCAGCTGCTGGTATTTTTTTTTTCTTCTCTTAAGTTCCGATGTTTCAAATCTTTGCTTTTGTCATCACTGTTGACAATTTATTGCTTGAGTGTTTCTTTGGTGTTACTTTTGAGTTGTATTTTAGGACACCTGTTGAAGAGCCATATTTAAAAAAAAGCAGTTTAAGTTTCATTTTGCTGTTGAAGAGGTGGGATGTCAGGTGGAGAGGGAGTTATCATAACAACAGATAGGATAAGCCAGTCACGCTCATCCCTAGCACCTTCCTAAAGCAAAACCCTACTAACTCATCAGCAGATGCTATTGCTATATAGACAGACAGATCTTCCTGAAAAAAATCAGGTTGATAAAGCAAAATTTACTTTGTGACAGAGACACAGAGGCAGAGGAGAGAAAGAAGAGAAAGCAGCAAACAGGTCCTTGGTTTGCCTATGCAGCACTCTCAGAATTCTGTTATCACAAAGCCATACATAAGGGGATGTAGCCAGAGTCCAAGTCCTAGAAGTATACAAAACGCTGCTTCAGCTGGAGAAGAGGAACTATCTATATTCCTTACCTGAGGGATGGTAAAGGTGCCTGGGGAGCCGGACATTACTCAGCACCACTCTGCTCAGTCACTGGAGCAGGATTTTCAGCAGGTGTTTCAGTCACCTTTGTCTGAGACACAATAAACCTTTATTATAGGCAAAGACCGACCTCCAGACCCTTCCTCTGTTCAGTGGTAGGGCCAGCATAACCCAGGTTTTAAAATAATGAAGGAAGATGAATCCTCAGAAAATATTAACTGTAGGAAATACACCAAGTTTCAGTATTACGCGGCAGGTTCTGTAAGGGGACCACCACAAATAGATCTAGAATGAGAAAGTCTTTCCTTATTAAGGTAAAATCCCTGTTTGCGAACAGTTCCCTGAAATCACCCGACTCAAGCAGTTCAGGAAATGGATCTGGAGCTTTCAAATCTCTCTTGTACTACATACAGACTGAAGGTTTGAGGAAGCTGGAAAGCACAACTGTTTCTCTCCACTTCAGAAATATTTATTACAGTCTGACCCCAGCTCAGAACTACCAAGAAACAATCCCTATCCCCCTGCTGCTTCCATTTAAGATAAGCTGCTCGTTCTCAAAGAGGTTCACAAGGAACAGGCAATGAAACCAGCTACTTTCAACCATCAGCACTTTGGACTTAGCCATCAGGTGCCTCCGGCACACCAACAATACGCTTGTTAAAACTCCCACAGGACATAAGGTCTCGGGCATTCACCCCATCAAAACTCTGTCTTTGCCACGTTTTCCCAGGAGCATGCTCACCTCTTTCCCATCCTGAGCTGGAGCATTGGGTGGACGAGGTCGACGACGGTAGTTGTATGGGCGCCTATACCCACGGCGAAGTGGCTGCTGACTCATAGCATTGGCCTCATGATGGTTCTCTTTGTTTTCAGTCTCTCCAGCCACTGGGGCAGGGCGTGGGCGAGGGGGTCCTCTGAAGAGAGAGAGAAATGTGTTAAGTATGAGAGAAGCCCAAGAAGGTTAAAACTACTGTAATTTTAGCCCACCAAAAACCTCTCTAACCAAGTACCATCGGTAAACAAATTTGAATGCTAGCAAACCATCCCTTTGAAGTTTGTCTAACCCAATGAAACAGGTCTTTCCGTTCGAGCCAAGCAACCTGGGTCTCTTCACTGCTGAAGCTACATCAGCATATTCTGCTGCCTGTGCTACAATAAGAGGCAGTTAGCCATTTAAATTTCTGGCTAGGATAAGAAGCAAGGCAGCAGCAGCCACACAGGCTGACTCTGCCAAGTTAGCCTTGGACTAGCTACACACCAGTCCAGCCCTATTCATAATTAAAGGTGCAATCCCTGGGAATTGCAATTCCACCTGTAAACTATTCCTGGATCTTCCCTCTTCGCCTTATGTTGCCCTTCTTGACCATATAAGAAAGTGAAGCATGTATCTCAGTCAGGCAAGTTGGACCTCGTTAACACTAACGTGGTAATGACATAGGGGAGATCTCTGGGACCGGTTATCCAAAAGAAGGCAGAGAGGCTTTTGGTTTGGAACTACAATGTATGGTCACATCTCAAATGTGTGGATACATGCTATAGCCTACAACCATGGTCTACAACTGCCTCAGAGGGCAGCGGAGGGGGAGGTGCTCATCTCCTCTCTGGTGACCAGCAACAGGATAGGACAGGAGGAAATGGAATGAAGCTGCATTAGGGGCAGTTCAGCTTGGACATTAGGAAAAGGTTCTTCACCAAGAGGGTGGTCAGTCACTGGCACAGGCTCTCCAGGGAAGTGGTCATGGCACCAAGCCTGTCGGAGTTCAAGGAGCATCTAGACGATGCTCTTAGTCATATGGTTTAGTTTTGGGTAGTCCTGCGAGGAACAGGGAGTTGGACTTTGATCTTTATGGGTCCCTTCCAACTTGAGATATTCTATAAGCTATCAAGTCCGTGTTCCTTAAGTATGCAAGAGCATTTAATCCCATTTCCAGTATAAACAAAGTATGTTTATAAACCATCAAAATACAGCCAAAAGTGATGACAAAGTCACTGCCTACTATCTCGTTCCCATTAGCTGGCTTAGCTAATCCACAGCTACCCAGTCCCCAAAACCAGTTTAGCTTTTTCAAAGGAATCCAACATAAGAGTACTAGTGTCATGGGATTTAGTGTATGTAAATGCAAGCAATACCTATCCGTTAACTCAAACAGAAACATTCTGCACTCATATTGGATACAATAAGCTATCATGCCCTCTTACAGGGGAAAAAAATTGCATCAGAAATGCATGAATTCCCATTAGCCTTGGGCAAGTTATCCAGCTTGATTCACCCACATGACATGCAAAAGCTCAGGTGCCTCACTGTGCTTGGTGTGGTGCTATTCTTGACTGCCCAACACTAATGAACACATTCAGGAATATAATTTATTCTACTCAGATCCCTACAATCAGCAGCACCAGTGTTACCCCGTTTCCTGCAATCATAGGTAAGAGAGCTAACTTTAACGCAAACATTCACAGATAGAAAAGCTCAGAGTAGAGGTGGAAGGCTTGTGGTTCTAGACCCAGCACCCAGAAGGATTAATCCATTTTGCATGAACAGGTAGTCATTACAGTTAAGGACAATCTTGTTATTCCTATGGAATTCAGCTTCTTATTGCCCTTGCACTGTTATTTACCTCTTGCTGTTTTTGAACAAACATGCATATGAAAATTTTTACATCCATTACATAGTTCATCTTTCTAAATTCAGTGTTGGAACTTGTCCTATTAAGCCAGTTGATAGAAAGACAAGGACAAGATAAAGAGAAGTGAGTGAGTGACAGACTAATACAAATCAGCTCCTTGAGAGCAGAGTCACAGAATGGTTTGGG
>VZTV01123475.1:0-26491 GCA_013400875.1 Anhinga rufa
GCGGCCGCCGCCCGGCCCCGCCGCGGCCAGCCGCGCAGTAGGAGCGCGGAGCAGCCCCGCGCAGCCGAGGCGGGCGCAAGGGCGGGGGTGTCCACCCAGCCGGGGTTGATGTTTAACCTGGAGCATCCGTTCACGGAGGGGGGCCACTTCTCCTCCATGGAGTACCAGCGGCAGCTGGAGGAGGAGGAGGGCTACCCGCCTCTCGGCACCAACGGGACCTTCAACGACAGCGGGGCCGGGCCGGGCCGGGGCATGCCGTACCCCCTGCACACCACCGTCACTCTCATCAGCCTGGCGGGCTTGCTCATGCTCTTCACCGTCTTCGGCAACGTCCTGGTCATCATCGCTGTCTTCACCAGCCGGGCACTCAAGGCCCCCCAGAACCTCTTCTTAGTCTCCTTAGCCTCGGCCGACATCCTGGTGGCCACGCTGGTCATCCCCTTCTCCCTGGCAAACGAGGTGATGGGGTACTGGTACTTCGGCAAAGTCTGGTGTGAGATCTACCTGGCCTTGGATGTGCTGTTCTGCACCTCCTCCATTGTGCACTTGTGTGCCATCAGCCTCGACCGTTACTGGTCTATCACACAAGCCATTGAGTACAACCTCAAGCGTACCCCGCGCCGCATCAAGTGCATCATCTTCATTGTCTGGGTCATTTCGGCCGTCATCTCCTTCCCGCCACTCATCTCCATTGAGAAGAAGAGCGGGCAGCAGGCTGACCAGGGGGTGGCGGGGTGCAAGATCAATGATGAGAAGTGGTACATCATCTCTTCTAGCATTGGCTCTTTCTTTGCTCCCTGCCTCATCATGATTCTGGTCTATATGCGCATCTACCAGATAGCCAAGAGGCGAACCAGGGTACCGCCAAACAAGCGGGCAGAGCGTCCTGAGAAGAGGCAGAATGGCCTGGCCGACAAGGAGGACCTGCCAGCCACAGCCCAGCTCAATGGGGAGAAGGCGGCAGGAGGTGGGGGTGGGCAGGAGGGAGAGGTCAACGGCATAGACATGGAGGAGACCTCTTCCTCCGAGCACCAGGAGAACAACCAGTGTAAGAAGTCAGAGAGACCATCAAGGGGAAAGACCAAGACTAAGCTGAGCCAGATTAAGCCTGGGGACAGTTTGCCCAGGAAGGCGGAGGAGGAGAGGAACACCAAAGGGTCACGGTGGAGGGGCAGGCAGAACCGTGAGAAGCGCTTCACCTTTGTGCTGGCGGTGGTGATCGGAGTCTTTGTCATCTGCTGGTTCCCCTTCTTCTTCACCTACACGCTGACAGCCGTCTGCAAGAGCTGCTCTGTGCCCGACACCCTCTTCAAGTTCTTCTTCTGGTTCGGTTACTGCAATAGCTCCTTGAACCCTGTCATCTATACCATTTTCAACCACGACTTCAGACGGGCCTTCAAAAGGATCCTCTGCAGGATAGAGAGGAAAAGGATTGTTTGAAGGACCCTTTGCTATGGGCAGGACTAATTCAAGACTTTGTAAGAGAGCAAGGCATGGCTCTCTTGGGCTGTGCTTGTATGGGATGGTTTCCTTCAGCTTGCGAGCAGGAAGCCTTTAAAACCTGAGATAAGCCTATGGAAATGCCGGGCAGCAGCAGCAAGGAGCAGCAGGCAAGTGGAAGCCTGAGCCATGGCATTTGGCTTTCCAGAGGGAAGATGGCTTTTGACTTGCTTGGTTTATTTTGTTGGGTTTTTTTGTGTTTTTTTTTTGTTTGTTTGTTTTTTTATTTTTCCAGAATCTCTCGGTGGATACTTTCATGACTGCTCAGTTTGACTCTAAAGACAAGCAACGTGCAGCTCTATGAGATGAACAACAAAGAGGGAGTATGCCACGCCAGAGGTGTTGGCTTTCTTATTTTGTTGTATCTTTTTTTTTCTTTTTTTTTAATGTAATTAATTTTAACCCCTTGTAAAATATAGTATTGTATCCCTGAATCTGAATGTCTTAATTTTTGTAAGGCAAGCAGCTTTGCAATTGTGAATGCTTTAATTATCTTTGACACCTTAGAAGTCCCTCTCCTCCCACCCCTGAGACCCCCCCCTCACTTCAAAACCGCTCAACAGCTAGAGCCATTCCGCCTACCTGACAGTTTGATGATATTGCCAAAACTTCCAATGTCTGGTCATATTTTTTGACTGTAAAGCTTAGGATTGCAGACCTCAGCAGACTGGCTATTTCTGTGGTTATTTTTTATATCATACCTGATTCTGCTTAATTTCTGTGTTGCCTGTGATATAATACAGCTGAGATGTAACTGCTCTCTTGTTATTCATTAAAGCAGACCCTGATGGAGCGATGGCTTTGCTGTGCAGGCAGGGACATCCCGGGCAATGGAGTGACAGACTATTGCCTGTGCAATGTGAGGCTTAGGACCTGGCCAGGCTCCCCACGAGTTAATCTTGGTTGATATTATACCACACTGCAGCACCGAAAATGTGTTCGATGCTAACTCGCTTCCCCCGCCTCCAACTGTAAATAGATAACATTTCAAAGCAAATAGCAGGGCTCCGTATATCATGTTATCTCATTTGTATTGATTTGCCATGGTTTAACTCCTGCAGGATTTCCTGCAGGAGAGGAGGGGGTTTGTGTACAGGGGCCGTTCCACCTTTCTGAATTAAGGCAGAAGAGTTCAGTTTTTAATCTGCCAGTCTCATCTTTCCTGGGAAATACGAATGCATCCCACTTTCAGTCTTACACAGGGCAAAACTCCAAAATGGGAAACTTAACTGACAGTTTCTCCAGTATTTTATATTGTAATTAAGCTTTTTTTTTTTTAAAGTGTAAATATTGTGAGATTGGAGCTGGACAGGGAGTTAATACTGCTTTTATACTCCTTTCCTGAAATGTCTTTCAGCTCTTTCTGCTAAAAAAAATACACAAAAATGGACAGAACAAAACAAATCTAATATCCTTGTGCCATGAAGAAATTTTTGGACAATATTAAAAGGAAAAACTTGATCCATCACAATAAATTAGTCTGCAAGCCTATTAATGTTGTGAAAACAGCTTTAGCAAATACTGACAAGTCATAGAAACTGTTTGGAGAAAGCAAAGTTTGTGTAAGTCTCGTGTATAAGATGAATTTGCCTTCTCTGGAGTCATATGGTGCATAGGAAGAGACTTTAAAAAATACCTTTTTACTTTTGGGAAGTGTTTTGTTGATTTTGCTCTCTGTTTTGACTTTGTGATTAACTCCAAGGGTCCCCGGATGCATTTAGGGACCTGGAGAGCAATGTTTACATTTACTTGCATTTTCAGAATTGAATCCTCAAGACGTGAGGAAAGCAAATAAACTTTGCTTTACTGTAAAAACAAAACAAAACAACCAACCATGAGCAGAAGTGCTATAATGGACGATTATTTTTATTAAATAAAAGAGCATTTACAGATCAAGTGTGAAAACCCTCTGGATAATCTGTTAGCTGTTTTATCTTTTTTTTTTTTTTTCCAGCTGTTCACCAATTCTCTGGCAGCTTTGGTCTTGACATTTTTTAAAGAATGCATTGGGAAAAACACTTGCGTTTTCTGAAGGGCATTGTTACCCCAGGTAGGGAACAATGGCTCAGTTCATTGCCCAGTGGCATAATAACAAATGAGTCCTTGATATTTCTTGGGGTTTCTTCCTGCCCCCCCCGCCCCCCTTTCATGCCACAGTAAGAGCATTCATGTGTTCCTTAAAGGAAAGACCTTAGGGTTTTAGGATGTGATTCACTTGGAAATGCAGCCTGGCACTATTGCTGGGAATGCCTGGCTGGTGCAGCATTTACAGCTACTGAGTTGAGAAGGTTTCTCATAATTAGGTTGCAGATGGGATTAGAAATTATTAGCCTGGAAGGCAATATTTCTTGATATATGCAGGAGTGTCCATCTGAGTGGGGCTTTGTTTCTAGCCCCTGAGGGCCAGCTGGTTGGGCTTGCTTGCCCTTATACCAGTGCTGCCAAGACCCTCCAGCTGGTTGGGCTTGCTTGCCCTTATACCAGTGCTGCCAAGACGCTCCCTTCAGGAGGGTGATGGGGAATTGTTCTCCCACCAAATGAAGTGCTGCTTCTGTGTGGCTAGCTGCCTCCCTGAGGATGCTGGGATCCACTTGCCATTGGCTTTAGCTGGGCTCATATGCCACGAGTGCCACGTAGCTCCAAAGGTGGGGGGGACACGAGGCACCAATCCTGCCTGTGCTTCGTTTTGCCCAGGAGCACATGTAACCTTTTGGGACTTCTGGCTCCTGGTGTCCCTTCTTCTGGCTTCTGGCTCCCTGTTGGGGTGCCTGGAGTCACCCTGCTTCCCTGCTCTGATTCTTGTTTGGTGAGAAAATAAGTGACCAGAGCCCAGGGCTAGAGCTGCTGGTCTCATGGCCCCACTCTGCCACTGCCACCAAGCTTGTAGTTGGAGGTGCTCGGCAAGCTGGGAGGTGGACCAGGGCTGGCAAGCAGCATTACTGCTGAGTGTAGGGCACCTGGTGATGGCCCAGAGATGAATCTCTTGGTTGCCGCGTGGTGGCCTTTGCAGGCCAGGAGGGTTTGATCTGGGCAGAGTGTCCTGCTGTCTGTCCTCGGGTCTCAGCTGGCCCTGTTGGCCTTGGAGGGTTTTACAGAGCAGACCCCATGGGGCAGGAGGCAATCCAGCAGCCATCGGTTACGCTTGCCCCATCCCCCTGGCTGTCTGATGTCCTCATGGCCAAACCTCTAGTACAGACAGTAGAGCATTTTGGTGAGTTTGGGGCTGGGGGACTGGGGCTTTGGTGGGCTTTCAGTTAGTGAAGCTTTGCACAGCTGACAGCAGTCTGATTGCTCCCAGTTTTCTATCAAAAGTGAAAGTAAGGTGAAAAAACCTGAAATTATGCCTCCAGGGTTATGTCCCTCCCAGAACCTTGTGCCCTCATGGTTCGGCCCAGTCAAATTAAAAATACTCAAGGGGCTGTTTTATGCACAGGCATCTGACTGGCAGAGCTGCCTGCCCATCCTTGTGGCTGGTGCCTGAACTTCCACCATCCTGCTGCCTTTGCCACCTTCTGACTCAGGCTTTTATTTCATTTTCCCTGAGCTGTTGGTCATTTTGGTTTCAGCTGTGTCCTGGACCCTCCACGCCTGCTGGGGATGGGCACGTCCAAGCTACAGTGATCTCTGGGCACTGTGGGCTCTGGTGGAGGTGCTGGGACGAACCCACCATCGCTTCCCTTTAGTAGGTGAGGACTGGCCTTGCTGCCTCTGAGCCAGAGGTTGTGTTGCTGTGGGCTTTGCTGTGACGCTCCCTCCGGCTATGCCATGAGTCCAGCTCTGCCGTCTTTCTCACTTCTGTGCCTGCCCCATCTCCCTTTGGGGCTGAGTCCCACCACCCTTGCCTGGTCCTGATGCCTGCCTCTTCCCCTGCTCCCTCCCGAATCCCTCCTCAACAGGAGAAAGCTGCCTCATTGCTCCCAGCTCATTGCCATGCAAATAACACATTAGGGGATGTAATGAACTTTGTTTTTCATAACCTTTTATTTAGGTGCTGCAAGGTTAATGGTGCAAGGGCTGAGGGCGAGGAGCGGGACCTGCCTCCCCAGTGGGGTGGGAGCCATCTGGGCTGGCACAGCAAACAGTGGGCAGAGGTGCCGCTCACGGCTTTGCCCTGGGAGGGGTTTCTCCACAGCTTTCCTGTGTGGGGTGACCCTGCACCCCACCCCTTGTGTGGGAACACCTGAAGACAGCCCAAAGGTGTCAGCTCAGGGGTGTGCAGGAGGGGCTGAGGTGAGACATGGCAAGTGTCCCAGAATGTCCCCAGGTGCAAGCTGCACAAGCAGGGTTACCCCTGCAGAGACCGGTGACTGCCTGCCCAGGACTCGTCCCTGACCCACTCAGCCTGCTGACACATGCATTTATTTCTGTGGGGTTTCGGTCCCTGTTCTCTGGGGGACAAGGAGCTGGTCACACAGAGGAGCCTCTCCAAGATATTCCAGTGAGGGATGGACTTGGCCCAAATCACTCTGCTCAGGCAAAATGAGTTTCCCATGCCTGGGGGAGCCTCTGTGGGCTTCAGCCCATGCCCATCAGCTGTCCCATGCCATAAGTACCCCCATCCCACCCAGCATCCCCTTGCCCAGAGGTTGCTGGACCTGGTGCTCTGCAATGTCTCTCTGGGTTGGGTTGTTGGCCTCGTTGCCTGTGAGGCTCCAATCAGCTGAAGCTCTTTGTTATATTTTATTTCTTAATATTTCCTGTTCTTTCACCACTGGAAAAGTTCAAAGTCTGCTGAGATTGCTCCTTTATTACAGCCAGTGCTCTGGCAGGCAGCTACACTTAGAGCTGTCTCACCATTTCTGCTATGAACCACTCTTTACAGCTGGTTTATAGTAACATCTCTGCTACTTGTTAAGTATTTTTAGCTGCAATTGCTATGCCTTATTCGAAGCTGTAGAAATGGAATGAAGAGACAACAGGGTTAGCGGGGGGCCCACCTCCTGCGTTAGCCACTAGTACTCAGTCAGTTCACAAATGCTCCAGGACTGGATCCTGACCCCTCTGTGAACAGAAGGGGTTGTAGACTGAGCCCTAGGAAGTCCAGGTGAAATTCCAGCTGGGGGTCACACTGCACTAATGCTGCATGAGGCCACAGCGGACTCCCAGATGTCCCCAAGGCTGAGTAGAGGTGACGGTGAACAGGGCCAAGGGGGGCACCAGAAAACATGCCTTCCTTGGGTCAGATGATGGATGGTCCCAGGAAAGATGTTTGTTGCAAGCAGAGGAGAAGGAGACCTGCTGTCATGGGGCAGGGAATGTTGAGAGGTGTTGAATAGAGATGCTGGTGCTTGAGCTGGTCATTCAACATCCTTTCCTTCTTGAGGGGCCTTCTTGGCCACTTGAGTAGTCCCCTAGGAGTGCTAATTTTCCAGAGAGGACTACCAGCATGTGAGGACAACATCTCACAGCCAGATCTATATGGATGCGAGATGGATCCCAGCACCCAAATCCAACAAAGAGGCATGAGGACAAACCATAAATGGGAGCAGGAAGGCATCTCTCTCACTTAAGCATAGGTATCTATCAGTAAAGGTGTAAACTTGCCAGCTTAAACTGGCTTAAAACTGCTCAAGCTGGCTCTGGTTTAGTGTGATGGTCAACTCCATATTAGCCGAGTTAGGAGAGACCATCTGTGGATCTAGGTTGGATCTAGGATCTTGGATCTAGGTCCTGCTCTCCCTCTGTGGCTCTGAGAGTGGCCTGTAGCACATTTTGGGGAATAGGGAGGAGCAAGGACCCTTCCCAGGAGGCTTGGAGGTCATTAGGCATTCAGGGATTTCCTGGGGCCAGCGGTGCCTTTTGCGCTAATGGAGAAATTCCACTGACATGTGTTCCCTTTCAGTGATGCTCTGCATTGGGAGGTCTGGATGGCTTTCAAAAATGTGTTTGAGTCAAAAGCCAGCAACTGAGTGGGGTTTGTCAGGAGGTGAGACGAGCTTATCTAAACAGCCCTGCTTCCCTGTGTGCAACGCTTGCAGCATTTGGCCCATATTGGTTTGAGTACAGCCTAGGGCGTTGCATTTGCAGGAGCAGCCTTGCAGTCCTCCCAGGCTGTGTGACCTGCCATAGGGTTCACTCACAGAGACGAGAAACATTTGTTTGAAATCAGTTGCTACATGAAAGAATTGATTGCTCCTTTGCTGGCTGAAACAGTTGTGTTTTGCTGGACCATGCCTTTATGGCCTTTTTCCTGTTTGTTTTTCAGTTGCTCTCTGCAGAAAAAAAAAAGAAAATGCTTCTCACCACTGGACATCTCTGATAAAATAATTCCTGCTGAAGGCTGCTTTGCTGTCATCTGCATGCATGGAGTTGCTGCAAAGCATTCATGTACACTTAAGCTTGAAACCTTAAGGTGTTACTGAAAAATTCCCCAAGTAAAAAACCAAAATAGATGTATAGATAAATATTTAAGACACTGCATCCAACCCTCTGCTTTTCTGAATTGACTGAACATTTTTTAAGAGTAGAATGCTGAATTCTGGCACTTTATTACCAAGATAACTTTTGCCACCAGAAAAGTTTGGACAATCTATTCCTATTGCCTGCCAAAACCTGCAGGGTTAGACCCTGAGTGTGGCAGACCTGCACAGCTTGGCTGCTCTGATGCTGATTTACACCCTGGTGGAGCTTCCCCTTTCCTAGCAATTATTCCCACAATCATGACCCCATGGTAATCGAGTGATAAGGTGTCTTTGTGTAAAGCTGAGTTTGTTCTCGGTTTTGTGTTTGACCTGAAATGGCTCCTTGAACAAGGTTTGCCAGAATGAGCTTCCTGTTAATTTAGGCATGGCTGTGCCTGGTGCTTTGCAGCCCTGCCGCAGGACAAACACAGCTCTTCGTGTTTGTTGGCTCTGCTGTGCTGTCACCCAGACAGGTACATTTCTGCAGGGGATCCCAAAAGCATTACTGCATTTTTCTGCTCCCCAGGGGGCTACCCAAAATATAGAGCAGCGACATGACCCAAGTCAACCAAGTGACCAATGTGAGAAGAGAGTGGAGCCCCCCTGTTTGGTTACGGGTTTGACCTGTAACCTAAACAAACCCCAAAGATTTAAACTTCAGAGACATTAGTTAAAAATAATCCTACATTTATTATTTTCAAAACATCTTGTGGCTTTTAAGCCAGCCTCAAAATTTTGTGGGGCCAGAAGAGTTAAAATGCCCAGTGTAAACTGAATAATCTGACGTGCGTACATTGAAAGATTTGCCATCACAGGGCCTTTGGCGTTGCTGTCTCAGGATAATGAAGATGCATCCAATGCGTTTTGAACTGCAGTATAATTACTTTTATTAACACCAGTCAGCATTTGGGTGAGATGGCTTTAAAATGGTGCAGCAGAGAGGAAAAAAATGCTAAATGCTTCTCTGCTAAATCACACACTCACTGAGGAAAGCAAGGTAAGTAGTATTGCATGAAGGGCAATCTTTCATCACTGTTGGCTCTACTGGGGCTAATTAGAAAACATGTTCTGGCTGGTATGACTAGGATGAATGGGGCTCGGTCCAAATAGGGTTTACTGTAGTAAAATAAGATGGTTATAGTGGCAGCTGCAATGGTGGCAGCTGCCTTTATAGCCCAATGTTAATTGGCTTAAATCCTTTGCAGTGGAAATGATTTGCTCCTATTGTAGCTGTTGCTCATCATCCCCAGAAATGCCTTTTCCTGGCTGTGCTGCTGCGTGATGGTCCGAGATGTGTAGCTGTGTCAGGAGGGTGGTCCAGGCATCAGGAAATGATTCATACAAGCCACATCCACCAATGAGGGGTATGGTTTTTATTTCTCCATGGTGAAATAGCTTTTCTCGTCACCTTAGCTTCATGGATTCCTACCGCTGAACATGTAACTGTCTGGGAGTCGGATGAGAGCATGCACTTGTGGGGGTACAAATGAAGTCCTTGGAAAATGAGAGACAGCGAAGCAGGGTGTAGAAATTATTGGTGTAAACCAGATATTGCTTCTGTACATCCAGCTGCAAAAAGATTCAGCCTAAAAGGCTAGAGGAGGCCAACAACCCACCACAGAAATTTTAGCAATGGGGAATATAAAGATAGGATCCCTCCCGTAATAATTACCGTCTCTAGTTGGGATGGCATAAACTGGCATGTTCAAGTTATCAGATGCTTGGAGGAAGAGGTGAATTTTTAGCTGTTGTTTATTCAGACCAAGATTTAATTAATATTAAATAGATTAAATATTTGATGAAATAGACTGAAATTAAATATTTAGTTCCTTCTTCCCCCCAGATAGCACCCCCAGTGGATGTTTATGTGGATAGTAAAGCTAGAACATCTTCTGAATGCCAGAGGGTGTTCAAAGGCCAGAGCTACACAGGAGCTGCATCATCAGCGGATAGGAATTAAATTACTCTGGGCCCCTTGTCTTTGTCAGTCCGCACAGGAATGTGGTTGTCCTTCCTCTGGGCTTACTCAGCCACAGCCCACTGGGACTTCAGGTACTGCTCCAGTGTGGGTTGTCACCCCTGCTCTCCTGCCACATTCATCTTCAACTGGGAAAGAGGCTTCATGGGGAAAGATTTTCTCCCATGCTTCTCATTTATGAGGGCAGTGGGCAGGCAAACACAAAATAGGAAGCAAACAGCATTTCTTTATACAAAGTAATTACATCCCACCTCCTGAAGAGGAAGAAAACTTGTAGAAAAATGGCATCTTGCCTGAAGGAGGACAGCTAATTATTCACCACTTGTGCAGGCTGGTGCCCCCGTGCATCCCTCACCAGAGCTGGGGTAGGACCACCGTCCCCAAGCCCTGCTGGGAGGCAAGTTTGGTTTGCTGAGTGTCCACTGGTGCTTTGGGCACTGTAACTTTCTGTGAACTGCATGCTGGAGAAGGGCACAGCGCTTGTCCCATGCTCAGGAATTCCACGTTTGTCCTGCAGATTGAAACCACATTGTTTTGAGGATTTAGGACTTTTATGTTGGTATCCATGCCAGTGCCTTTCAACCTGTGCCTCTGTCATGAAGCATTTGCCTTTGCAGTGAGGAGGGAAGTCTGTGCCTGGCTCGGTGCACACTGTGGCTTAAGCCCAGCTGCAGGGAAGCCTCCACGCATGGAGCATATTGTGCAGAAATGTGAAGTACTTTGTCAACCACAAGAGCAGCCATGAACTGGAGCCACTGGGAGGCGAAGAAAAGAAAAAGAAGAAAAGCGGACAGCTTTGGGCTGCAAGAGAAGCAGCAAGAGGAGAAAAGTGATGCAATCAGTGGCAATGTGTGGGACATGGACATGGAAGTACAGTCACAGGTAGCAAAAGACATGAGAAAATGTGATCTCTGTGTGTAGCAGGTGTACCCTACGCATGTGTTGAGTCAGATCTCTGGCGTTAACAATGCCGAGAGGCATGGCTCCTCCCAGCACTGTTAGGGGAGCAGGGCTGGGGTGCTCGGCTGGTCTGTATAGCACCAGTGGTGCTGCTGACTGGGGTGGAGGCAGATGCTGTTGCAATAAGCAGGTGAGATCCTGTCCTGGCTTTGTCAGGGAGGAAGCAACCTGCCTGTGGGAGCTACAGGTGCTCAGCTCGGTGCCTTTGCTGGTCTTGTGCCCTGCACGGGTGGTGGTGGCTTAACAGGGGAAGAAAACATGATAAAACTTAATGAAGCTGGCATTTCCCTTTTTGTCAGACCTGAGGAAGGAAGCCACAGCAAAACCAAGCTCTCAGCCCTCAGCTCTTTGCTTGCAGCACAGTTTGAATAGGCCAGAGATAAACCAGAATATCTGGAATTTCATTACAAACACACAGTCTATGTACAATCTTGTAAACTAGACAAAGGCTACTTGGAACCCTGTCACTTATCATGCTGGTCAGTTTGTGCTGGTTGGATTATTTATCATCTATTATTTCTCTATAAAAATGAGCTTTGCCTCTCCCTCTGTGGTTCTTCACAATGCTCCTTTGAGCATTGAGCACCTTCCCCCGGCCCAAGCCTCTGCATGTAGCTGTCAGAAATCAGCTGCTTGACCTTGGAGGTAGATACTTAACTAGAAGTAGTCTCATTTGCCAAAATCCATCTGCTGGTGAGTGGAAACTGAAAAAAAGGGTCATTGGTTTGGTCAAATCAAAGCTCTGCTTGGAGCTGAAGCCCGTGCCTGCCTGCATGCTGGCAGGGTTTGATCTAATTCCCAATAGAAAAGAGAAGAATTCATGTTGCATTTATAAACCAAACCCAGATATCTTATCAATATAGCAGTGTCCTGCTTTATCTATAAGAGCCTGACATTGCTTTATGACCTAGAGCGACAAATAAATCCACTCTGTTCCTGTAGGAGTAGATATGGTTCCACTTGTTAGCACAAGGTTACTTAGTTAAATTATTTAGAATTTTTTGTGCAATTTAAAGCATGTTGGACTCGCAAGCGTGGCCATTTGTGGCCTCCTTCCAGCCACTTAAAGCACGAGGGGGTGTTTTTTCCCAGCCAAGGAGGTTTACTGTCCCAAGGGCATCTTTAACAGACCTGCTCCTTCTTTTGCTAGTTGGTGTGTCTGACCATGCTTGGTATCACACTCAGGGTCGTGCCACCTCCACGTGCCTGACACTGGGGTAGTACCAGGTCTGTGAGGTCTCATACATCATCACACATCAGACAGAAATGTCCTCATTCTGAAAATCTCACATGCCATAGCAAGTGATCCACACAGATAGGTGTTAAAAAGGTAAGTGAGGAATAAAAATAACAGGATGTGCATACCTTGTGAAAGTTGTGTGAGCTCTTAAGAGGACTTTGAATGGCTGGGGCCAGTTGCCCAGCAGAAGTAAATCGATGAATCCCTGTTGAAGTCTCTGATCTTTAAGCCCAGCACCCACGTTGGACCGCACTTTGCAGAGGGTGGGATAACAGAAATTTAGGGCTGGTCCATTGGGGCAAGAGGCTGGTTTAGATTATTTCCCAAACTCCTTCTTAGCCTGAGTTTTTTGATCCTGTATGTATGTGGAGGGAATTTTGATGGCATAAGTCTCATTTATGTGCTCACGTCTCAAATGTAGATCCTCAAAACAGACCCAGAGCTGCCTGCGCCCCAAGGCTATGATCTCAGCTCTCCTGGCACCTCTGCTTCTGGCTGGGCACAGATCACTGTCCTGGCACCCATGCAGGGGTTTCTGCCATGTCCCTTGTGGGTGAGACAGGACTTCAGAGCAGCTTGCACTGCACCTGGGGGACCTGAGGTCTCCTGAGCAGGTGTATTCTCTCCAGATGGTGCAGTACAGTGGGCAACCCTGGTCATGTACCCAGAGGGCTAGCAGTGGTTGATGACGGACACTGGAAGGGGCTGGGCTGGGATATGTTCCTTTCAGTGCCCAATTTTTAGTGCTGGTGTTTGGCCTTCTACTGGCACTGGCAGTATTTTAGCCAGTGTTTACTTGGTTTTGGGTACACTAAGCTTGTTTTAAAAGTATGTGCAACATCCTAGCAGCAGTTTCCTAAACAAAAGTATTGTCATAACCCAGCAATATGATTTGTATGTTTAGACAAGACTTCCCATTAAGCATGAGGGTAAATCCAGTGCTCTAGTTACCCAGCAGGCCACTTTGGTCTACTGGCATTTGAAACATTTCAGAAGCAGTAGCAGAGCCCTGGCCTGTCCTTCTCATCACCTCCAGCATCATCGCATGGGGATGAAGCTAGTGCAATCCGTTCAGAGTGGTTAGGTGACTTGCTAGAGGTCGAGTGAAAAAAAAGTCATGGTATATTAATAAAAGATGGATTTCAGTAAGTCAGCATGGGCCAGTTGATAAAGCTTAACAGAATCAGAAAGCTGATCTTGTTCAGTTTGTTATAAAGCAGTGCCTTCCCAGTCTTTTGGCAAAAGGTAAGCCAGACCTGTGCTGAGGACCTCCTGGGGTCACATTTACCTACCCTCTTGCTGTGGTTCTCAGGAACCAGCTGAGGATGGAGAGTTTGCTGCCTGCCTGTGTGTTTGGTGAGGTGGCAACTGATCTCTCTAGCCTCTGGTGTCTTTAGGGTCAGGCATAGTTTCCCTTTTGGTTTCCTGCCCTTCACTTTGGTTCCTGCCAGCAGGAACGCAGCCCTGGTGCTGGGGAAGGGCGCCCCTGGTCTGGGCAGGCTTGTGGGGCCACGCTGTCCCCACCTGCCCAGGAAAGGCAGGTCTGCACCCCGCTGGTTGTGGGAAAGGGAGACAGCGATGGTCCTTGCTCAGGGTAGGTGCATCCCCAGTGCTTACAGCATCACCAGAGGGGCACCTGCAGACATCTGGGGAAAGAGCCAGACCCCGGGGGTCCCTGTCTTACTCTGCTCTCCTGTTCTTGTGGCTGTGGGTTGCCCACAGCTCAGCACCAGCCCATCTGCAGACACCAGCATCCCATGCTTGCCTCACCTTTGCAACACCTCATTAAACCTAGGTTTTTTTTCCATGAATCTGCTACAAAATCCCAAACAAACCTGTCTTTGTTTCTGTGGCTCACCTGTGCGCTGCTGAATTGCCTCAAGCTTTGTTGCCAGCAGGCAGCAGAGCTCCCACAGCCACCAGGGATGTCTTTTCCCTCGCTCTGCAGAGGGAGGCTTTCAGCAGAGCAGAAAATGTAGCCAAGCAGAAAAAAACATTCCCAAAGCAGACTTCTGGGGGCCCCCACAGAGTAATGCAGCCAGGTGGGCAGGTCAACACCTGGCAAAGCCAGCCCATGCTGGTGGCTCTCCTTCCCATTTGATGGATTGCACCGGGCTGTTGATCCACATTTTTTAACTGTGAGGGATAGGTAAAGGCAGGCTCCTCATGGTGGTGGGCAGGTCTTGGGAAGTTCCTACTGATGCATGGACATCAGTGGCACCATGCAAATGCTGAATGAATCTGCTGTCACCCATATATGGCCCTCAGATTCTTCTGGTGCCTTCCTCCTAGAGGAAGAGGGGCTTGCTCTACTGGGGAAAAGAATCAGGCTATGTCTGAGCTGATTGTATTTTTGCCTTCTGACACAGAGAAAGGCATGTGCAATAGGAGCCCAAAGGAAGTCTGATTAATGCACTTCTAGAACAGGATTGTATAATGCAAACAGCTTTAGAGATATGACTAAAGTAGGAAAAGAAACTTGGAAAAGACCCCATTTGGGATAAAAGCAAAGACAGCTATTTTTTGCAAATACCAGTATAGCTTCTTCTAAAAATATTATCTTGTGTGTCTGTTAGAAAATGAGAACCAAATGTGATTCTGAACGGTCTAATGTGGCCTGTCATTTCAGAGGAGGAGGGATGGGGACCTCTCACTGGAGGCAGAAGATGTGCTTGCAAGCTCTCAGGCACGGCGGAAACCAAGCTGTGCAGAATCCAAAGCTGCCACCTTCAGAGGGAAACATGGATGCAAGTGAGCAGCATTTGCCCACAGGCTACTGAATTGCAGGTTCACACTTTGCTGTGTTGGCAACCATCTTCAGTCATAGTTCTGGAGTTCTGGGAAGGTTTTTGAGAGTATGTAAGAGTTTCTAAGAATTAGGAGAATGGCATGCAGAGAGTCATGGTTTCTCATAAGCAATGGTATTTACATACTCAAGAAAAGGAGTCACACACTGTTAACTTCTGATTTTTTAAAAAAATTATTTAATTTTTAAGTAGAAGCAGGAACAATATCAAGAGATGGGGAGAGGAAGGAATGGTCCTTGCAAGCGAGGCCGTATCAGAGCTGTCTTTCTGTTCAACTATTTAAGGCCCTTTTTTGCCATCCTTGCCTCCCTGGTGCGCTGTTCCTCAGAATCCCACAGAAGCTATGAGGTAGGTTTCTCTCCTTTTCACATGTCTGCCTCAGCCTCTCAAGCAGTTTCTTTCTTAAGCCAACGGCTGCTGGGAACACTGTGTTCAAAGTGAGTTCAGGTTGCAAACATCGATGCTGGTGCTCACCAAAGCCCTGTGAATGATTGAAAACCTGCAGGGTACCCTTCAGTACCAACTGAGACAGCATACAAGTGGTTTTGGAATGTTTTTCATCTAAACTTCTCACTAATCTAATACTAAGTTCTGCTCCAACTTTGCCCTTTCCAAGCAGTGATCCACCAGTCCTCTGGCCCTCCTAAAAGCTTATAGAGGGATTTTTTTTTTCCTTTGGAGCTGACGAACGTAAGCATGTTTTATTTGAAATGTACTGATCAGAGCACTCCACCTCGGGCAGCGATACAGGAAAGTGCACCCTGCAGAGTGCATGCTTCTCCAGCCCTGCCTGATGGTTTCACCTCATCTTTGCAATGTGTGTCAGGGAAAGTCCTGCCTGTTACCTTTATGACCCGAGTCTGTGGAGAATGTAGTGATGAGAAGGCACCAAGGCCACCAGCCTGCAGAGTGTTTACATTGGGTAGCACAGGAGGCTTTCCTAAGTATGAAACAGAGTCTGTCTGTGGAGGGAAAATTTTATCTCGGACCTGCTTGATGGGATTCAGTTATCTGCCTCTGCCTGTGTGAAAATGTAGATGATGTCATGATGGGACCGAGAGGTCAAGATCACATCAGGAGTCAGTAATGCATGATCTAATGGAGAAGGTCAGTAGGTGTCAGCTGCATTTCTCGAGCGGGTTTCTAGGGGCCTCAACTGTTATCACCTTTGTTAGCCCATTACACAAATCCTTTGGTATGATGCCTAAGACCAAGAGAGCTGTAAGGTGGCACAGGGAGGGCCAGACAGTCAGGTCTACCAAGTCCCTTGGGTTGAGGGTGGTGAGCAATGCAAACTCTTCACCTTGCAAGCTCAGAGCATCCTCTTTGCCCTTACCTGGTAGGCTGGTTTCCAAGATGACTTGCCCAGGAACACATTAACCTTCATGGGACTTATATGGACCTTGTAAGCTGGAACATCGCACATCCTGCATGCTGGGTGGCTTTAAGGGAAGTCCTCAATACTGAAGAGAAGAGCTATTT
The DNA here is from genome assembly GCA_013400875.1 of Anhinga rufa. Lineage (NCBI taxonomy): Eukaryota > Metazoa > Chordata > Aves > Suliformes > Anhingidae > Anhinga > Anhinga rufa. Next base: position 16,369 of record VZTV01123475.1, read on the forward strand.
CAGCCAAAACCACACCTGATCACTATCACAGGGAGAAAGCCACAATAATTCTTTGTTTTAAACTGGTCAAATAACTGATGGGAGTGCTGGGAGCTTTTCAGAACACAACCAGGTTACACCCTCCCCAAACCAACAAAACAACATCAGAAGGCATTTTTCCTGACATGTTTTGGTTCTGTCACTGTGTGTAATTTTTGTGATCAGTTTGTTTTGCCCAACTGCATTGATCCGGGCAGGATCGGGAGGAAAATCCATCTTTCCGTAAATACTCCTCAAGCCACTGGCTGTCACAGCAGATTGCTGCATGTGTCTCTACTCCCAGAGAACAAAGCCATTGCAAGTCTGAGGTTTCAGGACATTTTGCATACCTGCTGCTGGTCTGATCCACCTCACAGCTCAAGCGTTTCAGCAGGTTTTGGATGCAGCCCTTATAGAATTAAACAGTTATAATACAGAATGTGAACTCTCCATGCAAAGACTTATGAAGATCTGTATTTCCAGGCTGGAGGAAGAACATCTTTCAGCAAAAACACTTCTGCAAGGCCTTGCTTTTGTCTCTCTCAGACACTGCCAGCAGGAGGAGAGACTTTTGTGCTTGCCTTGGAGGAACTTGGGCATTGTGTACTAAGTGCTCTGACACACACTGGCATCTTAACCCTTTTGCTGTGGGCCGTGAAATGTGTGTGTGTTTCTGCCTGTTCAGCTGCATTAAGAGCCTTAGAAGGCTTTTTGTTTGACCTCTGGGTTTCTTCTTTTCTTGGTACCTACTATCTAGCCTTGCTCTGCAGAGACAGGGACTAGAAACATGCTCCTGAGCTTCTCTGTGACTGTATCTCTGTATGAAGCAGCTGGCTTTGCAGGTAAATGTTTGCCCATCTTTATGCCTGTCACAGCTTATTAATGTGTGGCATGATCGTGTTGCATCTGGAAATAGACCAGCACTAACTGCTTGCTTCCTGGCCTTGTCACCCAAACCCTCTGCCAGGTTGTCTCCACTTCATATCGGCTTTCTTTTGGATGTAATTTTTTTTTTAAAGTGTCAGTGCCCTCAAGGATTTTGGCAAAAGAAAAGGAAAATGGAAAAATCTTCCTGGCAGAACCTATTCTTCTGATGCAGCAGCAGCTGCTGTGGAGGAGAGCCAACAGCAGGGATCCTCTTTGGAGGAGTTCACAGGAAGGATCAGAGCTTGTGCTTCTCTCCTTGCTTGGTAACACAGGCTGCCTCCCTGCAGAGAGTGGTGATGGCCAAATCAAGCCTGAAATATGACATTCACAGCTCTAAATTAGACATATGCAGTTTCACTTTGTCTCCAGAATCCAGGCTAAGCCAGTGACAGTCTTCCAAGGCTTCCCAAAAGGTGATCTGTCCAGGTGATGTGCCCAGCTGATCCAGGACTTGATGGATTCAGCCTTAGATACCTACATTAAGGCAAGTTGAATCACCCTGATCACTCACTTTCTCTTTGGTGGTGAAGGGAACCTCCTGGCCAGCTCTGAGGGGAATGCTTCCTCTGAAGAGCTGCAAAGTTGGGAGCCAGAAATCCAGTCAAGGAGGGAATAACCTGCTTTCTTCCTACTGTTTGTCCTGGTGGGGTCCATCCAAATCTACTGCAATAGGTTGACCATTTGCAGCTCTTCATAAATTATTAAGCCTTCACTGAATATTTTAATAAGCACAGCCACAGTGGAAAAAAAGAAAAGCTTGGCAGGCATTTCTTATGCACCTAATACTTGCATATGTAAGTTTGGAGTGGACAGAGACTGGAATAGACTGCAGAAGATGACAGCAGTTGCTCATGCACTTGTCTGGATTTCATAAGCTGAGAAAGCTCATGGCTGCAAGTGCAGGATACTCTCAAGCTTTTGCTCACTTGCCCTGATAAGCCAAAAGCCACATCTAAGTTTTAAGGCAAGGTCTTTTTCCTTCATCTTCCCATCTCCTTCCCTTCCCCATTTCACACTGTTAATCAAACTGGGGGGATGCCCTCCAGGCTAAGACTATTCTGAGAACAGGGTGAGAGGAGGGTGCTGAGAGGGAACAGCAGGCTGTGCATTTTCCTTCGCTAGCACGATTTGGCCATGATTAATGCACGTGGAAAATAATCAGCACATTCAGCCTAATTCTGCAGAATTATTAAAGGGATGATAGCAAGGGGAGAAGAGAGATTTTCCTGCTTTGATTCCATTTTTAGGAAGGAGGTCAGGTGTTGTGTGAACATGGTCTAGTGACATCAGCCATCTCAAAATGAGCAAAATTTTTTTTTTTTTTTTTTTGGCAAAGGCAGTGTTAGTCTGAGCTTTGGAGATATCCTGTTACTTCCCTAAACAGGATCAAAAGAAGCTCATTCATCACTAAACCAACACAGTCTATATTAAAGGGAAGAGAAATTTTAAATGAGGAATCTTTGGGAAAATGGGATTGTTATGCCTTACCCTGAGCTGGTAATCATCTCTCAGTCCTTCACCCTTCCTTTCCACGTGCTGTTCAGCCACTACTGCTGATGGGGATGGGTGCAGCAAATTGCTGCTAGTTCCTGGGGAAAATGCACAATGCAGGAGCTGGGTCAGGAGGTCAGCAGGTGGTTGGGAGCTGAGCCCATTGCAACAACATGGTCCCCATCTTCCTTACACCCACCACCAAAGCTATTTTGTTTAAACCTAGGTCAGATATAGCTACTTATAGTGTGCCCACATGTTCAGCAAGAGCATCTTGCTGACCATTCCTGATGCTGGCAAGTTCACCACTTACTGGCATGATCTTTATCCTGTTAGAAAGGAAAATGTTATCTTGTTTTATAAGCTGAAGGTTTTGTAAATCTTTATTCGCCTCATGTCTTTAAAACTAAATAATAAGACATTGGTTTTCTGGAAAGATTGTAATATTTCTCCAGATTTTATAATGCACTAAATAAAACACAAAAATGACTGATATGAAAAATATTAGAAAAGCCTATTTTGTGATTATAATTGCATTCCTATCTGATGTAGGACAGTGTGTCAGCTACTTCTTGTAATTGTGCTTTTTTATTTGAATTTGCATTTTTATTTATTTTCCATTTTCTTGTAATTCCCCTTTACCAACACAAAATTAACACTTTTCATCCCTGCTGAGCTTACTGCTGTTGATTTTTTTCTTTAGTTTTCTAATTTTGCAAGCATTGACTAAGTGTTTTTTTTTTTCCCAGTAAGTTTCTACAGGTGTCCATGCCTGATCAGAGAAATTATTGTCCATAATTGCTTAATTCCAGAGTCCACAGATATCATTTAAGACAGAGCACCTTGAGTCCTGCCTCAGTGACTGCAGTGGCGAAGGCAGGATTTCCCTGTGTGCTGAAGGAAATGCGGGTAGTTCCGGCTACCCTATAACCTCAGTGCTGGTGGCCTATGTCCTGCGGAAGGGACAAAAGAGCTGCAAGGCCACCAGGACCTTTGGAGAGGTACCAGGGCAGGAATCATTTTCCACTGACAGCTTAGAAATTGGCTGAATATTTTTCTCCTATCAGGTCAGCTTCAAGAATATGCTGTAGGTATGGGAATTGAAATAGAGATTATAGCTAATGATTTTAAGCTTTAGGACATAAGAACTAAACCTATGCTGGCCAGACCTGAAGAGCTTGTTCTAAGTGAACAGGAGAATCCCATGGGCTCTGCCACGTGCTGAGACTTTCTTGGGAACTCAAAGATGATCAATAGCTCAGGAACGAGGAGAGAGGTGTTTTCAGGAGCTCTGCTCTTGGAGTTATTTTGCCCTGACTGACAGCAATGAGCTACTGGGTGGTCCAAATGAAGTAGCTCAGTGCTCCTTGGAGAGGTGTCCGGCCAGTGGTGAGAGCATCCATGTGACCCCTGCAAAGAGACCACACGGAGAGAGACGTGGACTCCTGCTGCAGACTTAGGGTCTCAACACACGAGAACAAGCACAGGGGTTGCTCGTGCAGCTGTTTTCCAAATGAGTGAATGTCAACTGTCCCTGCAGGGCATGTTAGTCTGGTACTTGCCCAATTTGTTTGAAGAGAGATTTGTTTTTCATTGGTGTAACCTGCCCTTGCAGAATAAACCTGCTGACTTTTTTTTTCTCTTTCATGATAAGTGCAAGAGCCTGCGGTGGTCACAAGATCACTTCAGCAACATCCTGACTCAAGCAGCTTGTTGCGTTATTTGTAAAAGTCCAATTTTCTTTTTGAGGAAAATCAATACAGCTCATTACTTAGCTGAGAAAAGATCCCTGTGTCAAGCAGCTACTCATTCCACTGGAAGGCAGCCCCTGAGCAGGCTCAGCCACTTTTCCTAAGCTGGACAACAGGCTGATAGCCTTTGTCTTAAATTATCCTATCTGACCTAAAACTGCCCCACTGAGAAGACCAATCAGCTTCCCACAGACCACCAAAGAGCTGCTCAACAAGTGAACACCACCAACCTTGGGCAAAATATGCACTGGAAAAAAAAAACCCAACACAAAAGACCCTTTTTTTACAGCTGGTGTGATGACTGTAAGTTCTCATGCTGCTTCTACATTATATCCTTTCTTCTAGGCCCTGGCTACATCATTAAGCTTTTTGGTTTCGGTGCTGGGATGTGGGAGTTAGTATTACATGAGGCTGACTGATAGTCAAATATTCTTTTTCTAGCCTGTCTGGAGTGGTGAGATGGAGCTCAGGTGCTTGATGCAAACTTATGATGAGTTTAAGACATTTCTGCAAGTGCACAAGATGTTTTAAAGCAGGTTTGGAGACTGAGAGGGGTTGAGACTGATGGGTGGACAGTGTCTTTGCCTACTGTGTGTGTGTATGGCTTTGGGGACAGCTATTGGTCACTGTACAGGACCTGGCCTGGGGGCATTCTCACCTGCCTTTGCCAATAAATATATATTTTGATTACTCATATGAATTTATAGCTAGTGAAAATTGTTCCTTGCTGCAGCTCAGCTTCAGGATCCAGTACTCCAATCCCTTGTCAGAAGTTGCTAGTTTAGAAAGTTGGAGGAGAAATCGCTCCGGTATGAAATGGAGAATGGGGAAAAAAAATCACATTGTGGCTGCTGCGGAGTATTATTGTGGAGTAAATAGTCATCTTTTTAATTTTTTGGTTTGAGATCTGAATAAGGCTAATGGAAAATTTAGCAGAGACATTTCACTACAGTAAGTTAAGTGACAAGGTCAGTGAGATAAGAGGGCCAGTGCACGGAGAATTACCAAGAAGGTTATCTAAGGGTTAGGGTACATGCTCAGCTAACCAGGAAGAGCTATAAAGAAGGATGCAAAGCTGGTAAATTCTGTTAAACACATTCTCTGTCTTGACTGTTCACAGGCTGCTCCAAAACCAGAGCAGATAACAAAAGGAATAGTGAGGTGTATTTTAAGAGAGCCATTGGCCAAGAAATCTGTCTTCTCTCTCCAGATCATTGCTCCAGCCCTTTGTGGTGGTCACTCTTGAGAGCAGGTTTTGGATGTGTGGAGTGCTGATGAGCTTGGCCCTTCTCTCCCCATCTCTTCTCCATAGGCAGTAAGGGGCTGCTTCCCACCTTGCACCCTGGGGTCAGCAGGGTGCTTGGCACTGGGGGAATGTGTCCTGGCAGCAGGGAGTGGCAGCATTTTTAGTGTGCTGGCCTCGAGACCAGCTCCTGTCTACACACATGCAGGATGAGGAAAATCACAGATGAAAGCAATTTACATCCTTGTTACCACATGCTGTCTTAAAACCTTTTTTGTTTTGAAGTATATCTCTGGTCTGTTTCCATTTTTCTCTGTACTGAGGCCTTGATCTCATGAGCTGTCTTTAAGAACTTATTCCAGATTGTAGATAATTTTGAGTTGTGGAGACTGTGAAGAGATGACATTGTTTGTATTACCAGACTCCTCTGGTGTTTGATGATGGCTATGATTGTGGTGCATGTAACATTATTAGTTGACTGCAATTACAATAGCATGGGTGGTGTTATGCCTGACTAGATGATTAATCATCTGGAGCAATGAGTAAATCTCCCCCTCTTTTCTGAGAATTAATATGTAGAGCTGGATCGCAGTCTGCTGAGTGAGTGTGGATGTGATCAAGGCAAACAGAGAGGTGTTTGGCAGCTTTAGGCTGCAGGAAGGATAAACACATGGGGCTCTTGGGGCAATATTTCCCTCCTTAGTATAAGGTGGCTCAAGCCAGCTCTGATCCACCTCGGGGAGCTGCATTTCAGTAGTAGGTGGCCAAACCACTCAAATAAGGTTGGTCCAGTTAGAGTTATAAGGAGATATTTTGGTGTGTAGGGATGCTCAGTAATACCTTGTCCTCCCTTTCTCTTGTCAGATTCCTGCTAGATGCTGCCTCTGGCTTTCTCCCATCACAACAAACATATGAACCATTTTCTGGGGGCCAGACAACAGAAGTAGGAAGCAGTGGAGGGTGGGTGGATTTACTGGGATTTGGTGTGCTTTCTTGGAGGGTTTGCATGGGATGGGCTGCCTTGTGTATGTATATGCCCTTAGTAGGGCAGGCATCCTTATTTCTAGTCTACCTCTTTTTTTTTTCTGTTTGACCTTGGTCCAAAGCCTCTGTTTACCTTCCCATCTTTTCCTTGCAACACTGTAAACTTTCTTGTGCAGTAACTGTCTCTTCCGATGTGTGTGCACATTACTTAACACCAGTCATAACCGAAAGCCATGCTGTATTCTTTAAAAGGTCTGGCTTTGAGGGTGGAGCCATTTAAGATGTGGGATGCAAAGCTTTTTCCTCCTTGCAGCGGTTAACCAGAGAGCCCTGTGCCAGTATGTCTGTAGCTACTCAGGAGTGAATCGAAGAGACAAATTCATTAGTACAATTGGATTAAACACCTGCTGTGCTGAGGACCTGCCATAACAGCTTAGTACCACTGTTGTCTCCAAGCAGGTGGAGTGGCTTTCTGGTTTTCCCTGCAATCTGGGTCACGTACATTCAGGTGACAAGAGTACAGATTGTCTGAAAGTAACTCATGGTTTTGCTTGTGGGAATTTACAATTCAAATCAAGAGAAGCTGCAGCCTCTTCCTCCTTCATATGGTGATTTTCTTTACTCTCCTGATACAGCAAAGATCAAGATGAAATATTAAATGTCCTCCACAATGTAATTATATCTGGCTGGTTGCAATCAAATCCCTCTGCCTCATGCAGTTTGCTATTGCTTCTCCCTTTCCTTCCTTTCCTGTAAAAGACACAGGGCTGATTCTCATCTCCCCTGTGGGTTGGAAAGGAGACACTGCCAGCTCCCACATGGACCCACCAGCTTAACAGGAAGAACTTACGGAAATTAATTCTCATCAAAAGCCCCAAGCAGTGCAAAGTTTGTTGCAAAGAGACTGGACTCTAGTTTTCATAAAGCCCAATATGATGCTTTATCTATTAGGCTGCAATTAAACAATGGTTTCCAAAGCTCAGTCTGTTCCAGGCAAGTGCATCTTTAAGAATACAATATATTTAAAAATAGCTTTTTCTCTTTTCCTGACCATAGGTTTGGAAAGGCTTTATGAGGCAGAAAGCTTCACATGAACTTCTCCCTCCCCTGGTGAAGAGATCAAGGTTATTAATATACTCATCCACTTTTTCATTCTCTGCCTCTAAACATGTCAAGCAATATCTGAGACAAATCCCTATTATCAGAAACACAGGCTGGTATTATCATTAGCAGGTCTCTTTGGGAAATCAAGGCCATTATTCAAGCCACCAGTGATCAAGCATTAGAGTCTGCCACTCTTGTTCAAGTGAGCAGATGGCCAGAGAACTAGCTCCGGTCTTGCCAGCATGGCTGGGGACAAGCATGCAGTCCCAGGAGCTGCCCCTGCACCTCTGCAGCTGTTAGTGGGGAAGGGAAATATTGAGCATAGGCAGGACTGATCAAGAGCTTATGGCCAGACACACACTTCTATGTTTTGCTGCATCAAGTCCTCATTGCTGTTGAGTGGTGGATTCACAGAAAAATCCAGAGGCTGTTTTTTGAAAGACTCTTCTTGGTGCTTCTTGAGTGACAATGTGATCTGGGGGGGTTAATCCTAAGAGACCTGTTTTTTGCCTTCACCACCAACCCACAATATTTAAGCTTAATTTATAAGCACCTCATTGCCTAAGTGCTATTTAGAGTTCATTTAATATATATGGAGAGTCAGGCACCCAGTCTTGGCAAACTCCCCAGGAAATTGCCCAGGCTATTGTAAACATGACAAAGCGTGAAGTATAGAACATATCTGCTTTCTCTAGTTTGGAAACTCTTCTTCATCAGGTTTCAGAGCTTTGAACCTTATTCTGATGTAGGATGCTGGACTTTTATTCCCATGCAACAATATAATCAGTGCCTCCTTTTGCAACCAACAGCTCATCATCAAGAGAGAGACCAGATTTTGATTTCCACCCCTGCCCAGTGAGAGTTGAGCTCCCAAATCTCAGTTTGCACAGAAAAATTAAAGGTGATGGAGGCAAGAAGACTGAATGGCAACACAAGCCTGCAGCTTAGTGGACACTGCAGGACAAGGAAGAGAGGATGTTTGCTGATGCCTGCTACAATGTTAAAACACTTAATAAAAGCAGTGAATGAGCAGCTCTGGACCTTTTCTGCCAGAGACATAGTTTAACCCTGCAGGATACAGCTGTGTTCCCATTTGTGTTAATGTAACTGTTCATATTAAGCTTAGCTTTTCATCACCATGGGCTGAACCTGAGATCACTCCTCTGTGAGCAGACAGTGTTCACATCCCATCAGGTAGGAGTGGGAGAAAACCCAGAGCACACAGCAGGTGCCTCACTAGGCACCAAACAGCCCCCCAGCCCCCAGCTCGCTCCTTCAGTGCCTCTGTCCAGGAGACCTTCTGCCACTCCTGTGATACAGGTGTATTAAGACTACAACACATTTCTTCAAAAATTGATCAGACCTTTCACTATGCTTTAATTTTTGCCTTATCTTTAGGAGCCTTACAAGTTGCTGTGTTTACAGCTGCTCCCAGTGCTAATGTGGCTTTGTTTATGATGCAGAAGAAAACATGTCATTTTTTATTTTCTCATTGCTAGTATTGCTTCTCCTGTTTTACATTTTATCCACATCAATCTTGAAGACCGGAGATAACTCAGATGAAAAAAAGTCTGAGATACTAAAAGTCTTGATGTTATGACCCAGGAAGTTTTTCTCTGCACCATGCTCCTATTTTGTTGGATTTTTTTTTCTTTCTTGTTTAATATCAACAAATAAAATAACATCTCCTGGATACCCTGCAGTCAACAGCACTCGCTTTATTGGCAGTAACTGACTTGGAAGCTACTATATCTCTGTGACTTTTCAGTTTATATATATGTATATATATATTCTTTTTCCATCAGCTTGGAATATTTATTTGCTTTGCATCAGAAATTGAAAGCTTGCTGACACTAGATTTTTGGACAACTTCTGAAATGAACCCAAGCTAGGAATTTTCCATTGTTTTCCATTTGCATGATGGTATTTTCCAAAGCTTTCCTTCCCACTTCATCCATTGGCATACTACCACTGAGATGGACGGAAGAATTGGGTCAGTGTTGAGTCCTTGGAAACTTTCTGCCAGTGGCTGCTAGGAGTGTCAAACTAGTGATGCAATAGATTAAATTTACGAATGATGTATTGCTGTTGTCTTCAGGGAGGTCTACACCTTGGACAAGTATCTCCTGTTAGTGTGACTGCAATGCTTAAGTCTTCCTTTCTGAACAGCTTTCTGTCTAAAAAGGCAAGCAGCCAAGCAATACTGGCTGCGCTTAGGCGACTTTCAAATTTTTATTAGTTTTTTTAAAAAGAGGAACAGAAGCTTATAAATTTCAGTAGCAGAATATATTTAGAAGCAGAAGGTTTGAAGTAAAGTCACCATCCTTTTTGATCAAGTGTTAGGATGCTAGGTGTGTGGACCTTGTAGGGACAAGAATGTGCCTCATTGCAAAGTACTGGAAAACTGTTCTCCTTCTGTTGAATTTTTGTTTCCAGACACGGAAACCTCATTGAAACATCCTATATATCATGCAGTATAGGACTACATATTGTATCATTTCAGTACCGGACAAGATTATACACAAGTATTCTTCACTCTCTTATATTTGAGAGAGGATTGTTTATTATATATATGTTATTATTATTATTGTTATATATTATTATT
>VZTV01123483.1:0-17411 GCA_013400875.1 Anhinga rufa
AAAAAAAAAAAAACAGATGAAGGAAAAGTCTGCACATAATAAAACTCCATGGACAGAATCCAGCTGATCTCATTGCTCCACCCAGAGATGCGCTTGAGGTATCAGAGGTAAAACCAGGTCCCTTCTTTACCACCTCTTTTGCCACCTTCTCTTCCTACACTTGACTGATGAATGCTCTCAGGTCTTTGGGACAAATAATGTGTCTTTTTATCTCTCTTAAGTCTTGTATAAATATGGTGGATATTAGAGAACTAGTGTATTTAGGCTGATTGTGTTTAGCAGATCAAGATTATGAATTGCTCCTCAAAATAACATTTGCATTTGCTGACAAAAGCCTTTATTACAGAAGACAGTCAAGCAAAAAAGGATTATTCCTGCTAATTATTCATTGTTATTTAATATTTGCACAAAAGGTTTGCAGGACTGAGCCCTCAGGATTGCCTTGTTTGAGAAGATAATAGGGTTTCCAGGAAAGCAGCAGTGTCTGGTGGGCCATCAGAGCAGCCTCTGAGTGGATATGGAGGACAATTAGATTTGATGTAGTTAAGGGTGGTTGGCTAAAGGCTTGTAATGACTTAGCCAGGACCTGATCCTGGGGTTTTCAAAGTCAGTGGTAAAACTTCCACTCAGAGCTGTGCTTTATGGGAAACCGACTGAAGCAGATCCAATTTTCAGACCACAGGCAGTTTCATGACCTGGGCAGCTCCTGGCTGAATTGGGCAGCTGTGAGCCAGCTCCATTTGCTCTGAAACACCGCTGTTGCATCAGGAGGGACTGGAGATTGAGCAGGGCTGAAACATAAACTGTTGGGAGCGATATTTGTAATTTTTTGGCCTATGCCTTATATTTGTCCCAATATATTAACAGTCTCTAGAGAGTTCCCCTGAAGTCTACCAGCTACCTTCTGCTTGGGCCTCGTATTTCCTTGATTAGACCATAACAGGCTGCATTGTTACAGAAATTCCTTACTAAGTGAATTGAATTTCTCATTCCATAAAGATATAATTAGGCAATAAAAATACTGGCCGAAATCTTCAGCCATGGGTGACTGAAGGTGGGGTCCACGTTTAAGCATCTAAATACACAGCCCAACTTTTGTGGCCCCTGTGTATTCATATCTTCTCTAGCTTCAAGAGAACTGGAAGCTTTCCTGCTTTTTGAGGCTCAAGTGGCTTTGGTGGTACCCAAATATGGACCACTCTTCTTTAAGGAGAAAGCATTTTCATTTACATTCTATGGTTTTGTTCAGATTGCGATGCCTCCAGCTTCCCCATTTGACATTTTTAGTAACTTAATTATTATTACCAAGGAAAAATTTTAATAATGGTGTTGTTTACATTGGATGCAGCCCTGGGGAACAAGAGAGAATAACCCAGATTGCAGGAGCAGGAGGGAGGAGTGTGGTATTTTGGAAACCCAGGCCACAGACTGCTGGAAGCATCTGTTCCTATTCAACCCTTTCCTCTAGAGTCCCGATATCATTCACAGCCCAGACTGCCGGCAATTAGGGACTTGTGCTGAGGATTCCCCTTCCCTTGCGTTTTCGTTCCCATCCTTTCTTGTTTGTGAATCTTGGGACTGACAGTGACAGCGTTAAGATGATGTTTGCTCAGCAACTGCTACTCACGCAGTCATTCCTGTCTCAGTGGATGCCTTCGCTTGATGTTTCCGAGATGGAAATTAGGAGGTGGGATCGGGTAGTGCTCGGAAACCAGCACTGCTAATTGCAAAGCAGATAATTGGCTGGGAAAGACAATGTGTCAAGACAATGTGTCACGATGTGACTGACTTGCAGATACGGAGGTGGTGGCCACTTGGCTGTTTTGCCAAGGGCAGAGCTGTGCTGTGCGGCTGCAGCTAGAAAGCCACGAGAGTCATTATCACCCACGGCTGCAAACTGGCTCCATGCTAATGTGGGGATTTGCTGCTCGTTTTCCTCTGTTTGCAGGAACAAATATCAGTAAATGCATATTGCAAAGGCTTGGGTCTCTTCTATCAGGCCAGGTCAAAGCTCTTTTGGAGGCATTGTTGGGTGTTTGGAAAGATGTTCCGTTTGTGAAAAACAAACAAACAAATAAATAAATAAAGCGGTAATTTCTTTTACATGTTTCCAAGAAATCAGCTGGTGGCATGAAGGAAAACATCTTTCTCCAAGAGTTCATGCGTTGTTTCCCTTTTTTCATTTTTCAAAAAAAAAAAATAAAATAAAGCAGGAAATATTTCTGATCGATTCTGATACAACCGCTTCTCCTTGCTGCTGTATTTACACTTCAGTACTGATGAACCGCAGAAAGGGAAGAAAATAACAGAACAACTCAGTACCTACATCTTCCCGGCAGCTCCCTGGAAATGTATCTGTCATCACTCTTGTACAGATCCGGGCTCTAGCAAAAGGGGGTTTCACCACAGAAGATGGTCTCACTGCGTGGCAGCTATAGAGGCACTAGTCACATTTAGTGAAGTTTTGACATCTTAGCAATCTATTCAGTATGAGAATTGATCACTGCATTCCAAAAGAGAGAGCTGGAGACCTGAGCGCTCCGCTCTGTGTGTGCTTTTCAATCTGAACTTGTTCTCAGGCAGAAATACTGGGTATGTGCCTGATCTACTTGAAGTACGTGGAAAAAAATCCACCCATGTAGACTTCAGTAGGATTTCGGCATGGATGTTTAGGCACTGTTAAACTGTGGAAAAATGAACTAGCAGAAGCGGGTAAGAACTGTTTCCCTTTTAGCTGAGGAATGTTGCTCCTGCAGTAACATTGCTCCTGATATCTTTGCCTTTTAAATACCCAGTGACATAAATATTAGATGCACGTTAAGCCTCAGATCCAGCAAATAGCTCCTTATCTTAAAGCACATGAATACTCTTGGCCCCAGTAAGAACATTTAAAAGGTACCTAAAGGACCAGAGACATGGAATCAAGTGAATCAAATTTCTGGTGTGTGAAAAGAGACAAATCTCTGCACTCTCTCATGCCTGGGGTTAACTTGGGCCAGGTGTTGTTAAGAAGTAAGGACATGAATAACGTCACATCAGACTTTTGCATCCAAATGGCTCATTATACCAGCAATATTCATAGCTTGTGATAGTCCTATAGATTTACGATGCTTAGGAAAAGATGACGCCCAGCTTACTTTCCCACCAATCATTACTACATGGGAAAGTGAGCGATTTTCTTTAAGTCTATTAGCATAACATTAGTGCTTATAAGGACTAGACCAAGGTAGACACAACTCTTTTAAGCCGAAGTCAAACAGGGGACCCTTTTTTAGGAGCATAGCTTTTATCTCCCAAACAAAAAAAATACTGTTAGCTAGTACAGGCTGTGGATATTTGCAATTTGGGGCAGTTAGGAAGCAGCTGGTATTCCCAACTCATTCCCAGCTCTGGTAGCCCCGTAACAACTCATTTCTTCACTAGAGCCTACTGAATGAGCGGCGCATGGTACAAAACACAAGGAGGGAACTTCAGATCAAAGCATTTATTCTTTGTTGCAGCAGATGAAACACTGAGGCACGGGGCTCCTGGGCGGGCAGGAGCAAATACATATGAAAATGGACAGCATTTCCAGTTGAAATACATAGTCCTGAATTACAGCTGAGATCAATATAGGAGGACGATAGAGATTATCAATCTTGAGTGGTCTCCGTTAGGCAGAATTGACTGGCAACCACATAATGACTCAGGCTCAGCCCACCAGTTTAGAGCCCGAGTGATAGACCTGCAGATGCCAGTCATCAAAATTTCCTTATCGGCAGCGTTCACATGGCCATTTGTCTTCTGCTACCTGAGTTGCCTTGGTCCGGTTCAAGTGTTTTATCCTCCAAGGTACGTCTGAGAGATCAATGCACAGCTACAGCTGGTTGAAGGGGACCAAATCCATTGAACAGTTGATTTGGTTCCATTTTACCAGCTTTAGCAAAGCATTTGGCCTCATGGGCTGTGGCCAGCAAAGAGGGGAATTCCTCGGGGTTTTTTCTTTCCCAGCTGCCTGGACCTCTTCTGAACTTGCTGCCTGACATTGCACTGGTTCAAATGGCTTCACTTTCAGGCAGTCAGGATTTATTTAAGCTTCTTAGCAGCTACGGCTGAAGAGCAGGTCTGAATTAAGAGGCAGGTTTAATAGCAGTGGAATAGTCTGCAGCAGTAGCCACCAGCCTGGAGCATTTTGAAACACAATATTTGGCTCCGTCTGTTTTGGGAGCCACGTTGCTATTACAGTGGGACATAAGTAAAGGCTACTGTTTTAATCCAGATACTTTCATTGTCACCTCCTGCCTTCTTCCTTTCAGTGTTTTATGGTCTGCTGTCCTCCTCTATGCCCTGTGATTCAGTGTCTGAAGTGCCACCTAACACACAGCAGCAGGTAAAGCGAGAGATGTCCCTTGTTATGGCCAGCCCAACCCACAGCCAAGTAACTCAGGGCTGCAGAGCTCTTCTCCCCTTGGGGTTCTCCTTGGCAAATGGGAAGGAAAAGGCTGAAATACCTGAAATCTTTTTTAGAAGTTAACAGATTCTGCCTCCCTACCTTGCACTCCCCGTGTTTTCTCCTCTGTCATTAAAATCAGTGGTTTGAGCGGTTTTAAGATCTGCTTGAGACAAGCAATGGTTATATCTGCCATCACCAGAAACCAAAGGAAAGAGGTGGAAAGGAAAAGAAAGAGGTGAGAAATGGGGGGGAAATGGCTTTTCTTTCTTGCAATCTCATAATCAGGCAATTTGCCCCTTCCTGAACGACAAAAGCGAGCCCCTGCCAGGCAGCCCTGCCACACCACCACCACCCAAGCCACTCGTGCAATGGTTCATGTCGCAGCACTGGGGAGTTGATTTCTCCTGGAGAGCCCTGCAGCATGACCACCCCACTGCTAAAAATAACTCAGTAAATCAAATTTTAAAATCACAGCAGCTCCGATCATTTCTGCAGTGGGAGCCAATAAAGTCAGGCCTTTCCTTCTTAACCTAGAGCCACGCGCAGATATTGCACATTGCCATGTGCATAACCTATTTAAAGAATTTATATGCGTCATAAGGCAAAGGTGACTTTTCCCCCCTCTTCCTCACAGCCCACCACACTGCAAAATGATACTAGGAAAAAGCACCTGTGCTTATAACTACAGCACGTAGAAATATTGCAAGTGGGCCAACATTATAGCTCCCCAAGAAATACAGGCTTTGCATTGTAACAGTAAGTACTGCAGATCACTTAACTGCCCAAACCCATTACTCTAAGCTGCCTATAAATAAATGGAGAGAGAGAGACAGAGAGAGAGAAAGAGAGAGAGAATAGCTTTTTAAAAAGAGCTCTACAATTAATTTAATCGAGTTATCTCTAGGTACCTTTTCAAGAGACAATCAAGCCAAGGAACTAAATGGAAACTTAGACAGTGAAGACCTGGAAGTATTAAATTCATCCTTTGGTGAGTTACAGGAGGCAAAGGAAAGTAATTATTTACCGGTGATTGGGACGAGGTGGAAGTGCCATTGGTGACCGATGCTGCACTGAGCCTGCAAGCTAAACCCTGATGGGCACATGGATTTTGGATTAACATGCACCAAGCTGTCTGAGCACCACCACCACCATTAAAACACTCTCTGCTCCCCAGGTAGGCTTGCACTGTCCCAGTCCCGTTGATTTGAGGAGAGTCATTTGAACGTGGCGCTGTGGAAGAGCAGTGGGGGCACTATTCTGAGCATCTTCTGCTGGGGACAAGTGCTGCCCCTACTCCCCTCGTCTTTGCTTTGGGGAGTGCCCGGGAAAACATTTGAAATCAATGCAAGTCGGCATGGATGCTCTATAACATTTTGTTTAAATTCTCTGCAGTGAGTTATGGGTGAGGTTTTCCTTTTTAGAAAATTAGTTTTTCTCTTCTGGATGCCATTAATCAAAAGTAATGATGTCTCTCTGGTGGTGAGGCTTTCCCAGCAGCCAAGAAAGAGCAGCCCACGTTATCAGCTGGATAGTGCTGCAACACACCGGGGCTTGTAGCCTCCCGGCAGGGACAGCACAGCTCTCTACCAGCCTGGGTACCACCAGGCTGGGCTCTGAGGCTGTACAAGCCATCCGAGCAAGATGAATTACAGAGGCTTTGCTCAGACATGTTCGAAGGTCTGAGCTCTGCTAAAGCTCCTGATGTCTCCTATGAGGCAGTGCTTATCCCCTGAACACGTGCGGGCCCCCACCCCTATGAAACGTGGAGGTATGGGGTTCACCTCTGCCTGCTCAGCGCCACCAGTTTCAGCAGGCAGGATCTGGCAGAAGAGCTTTGCCTAGTCCCAACAGCCAGGCAGAGGTTTGGTGTCACTCTCCCTTCCTGCCTGTGCTGATGTTGCAAGTTCAGTCTGCAAGAGAACCATGTCCCAGGTTCAAAACCGCAACTACCCAACACCACCAAATTTGGGTTTGATGTCCAAAATGAATCCAGGTCCAGTCATTTCCTCATTAAATTGGGTCTCACACTGGAAAGGTCCTTTCTGGCTCCTTTCCTTTCTGTCCCCCAGGGCCAGGATCGCGTGCTGGTGCCACACTTCACAAGACCCTGCTCCAAGCCCTGCCTGCCCATCACACCGACACATCCTCGAGCTGGGCAAAGTCCACACATGCTGCAGGATGGCACAGGAGAGCCACAGGCACACTGCGCAAGCAGCACTTCATAGAGGCAAATCAAAGCCAAAGTAATAAAATAAACCCGTGCATTGCTTTTCTCTCTGCCGACCGTTGCATAGTGCCTCCGTTTTGTTTTTGGCCCCGTTGTCAGCTCTGCTGTTAACAGTCACAGGCATGAGAACAGACAGAATCCCTGCGTCACCAAACCACTGCCATAGCAAGTAGGTTCAGTAGTAGGCAACGTAAGAGGATCTGATCTATTGAAGGCCTTTCCACTTTAGCCTCAATATTCTAATAAAGACGTGTTATAGACAGTACAGAAAAGCCAAAGAATTTATCAGCATTTGTCGATATTCCTAATGAAGCAGAAGATTCAACATGCAATAGAATTAGCCTACAACAAACCCTTGCATAGGGCCCATCCTTCTGAGTCCAGAAATCTCCTGCCTATTCCAGTCCGATACCCTTTTGAGAAATGAGCATCCCTCGAAGCCATTATCATTATAAGCTAAAAGGCCAAATGAGACAAAGTACTGTTGCTCTTCATCTGAATAAACAAATCATTTTTAGATCAAATGCATTAACAATTTATCATCCTAAAATCCAATCAAAAGGAAAAAACAACAATACAGAACATTGATTTCCTACAGCTTTATCTTAATGAAGTGCACATTCCCTTCGTAATTAGCTTTGGAAGGTTTTTTTCCCCTTTCCTCAAGCTAATGTGTTATTTGATTTCCATCCAAATGTTGGCGGAAATTTCCCCAAAATGAAGTGGCTTTTGATAATACAGGAAAGTGTCTACTCTCTCACATTGCTATTTTTTTCCACCAAACAGCCACACTTGTACTGCAGATGATTCAACTTTATGGCATGGTGTCTTTGCGTGGATGCTTAAATCAACGCCACACTTGCTGTATTCTGCACTATGTGCCATTTGTAAACCAGAAAATACAACCTCACCGCTTTTATCCTTTTACTTACAGATAGCAAATATTAATTTAACTTATATTATTACAGGGAAGAAGTGGACTGTGTTTTATTAACATTTCTAAAATTATAGGTATTCAACCCAAAACGTAGACTCCAGACAACGCTCGGGAGTCTTCTGCTTGGATTTTATTTGACTTAATTAAAAAGCACTCAGTTCCTTTGTGCACTAAAGTAGTTGCTGACATTGCAGTAGCCACTCAGTCTTTCAAACCAAAACTATTACCTGAACTTAATAAAGTGTCTATTTAATTTATACACCCCCATGAACTCACCTGTCTCCCACAGACACAACGCGGTCCTTGCTAATGGCTAGTGAAGGCAGCACACTGACGGCAAACACACCAGCACCCCTGGGTAACTCAGCTGCCCCATAACATCATTTCCATCACCTTTTATCTGTCTCCTCTGCTGTTAATAACATTATCCAATACCCATGATCCAATGATCCACTGCACATTGCTGGAGATGCTTTTTGCCAGGCCACCTCTCCGTTCCTTCCCTAAATCTCTCATTTACATCTTTTTTCCTTTAAATGACGCTGAAAAGAGGACTATTGCTTTCATCCTGCTTCACTGAGTATTTGCTAAAATGCGATAACAACTTTGATAGTTTGGTTTTATTTGGATGTACTGCCGAGGTACGCGGCAATATCCATGTCAGAGAACAGAGCCCAAACCCTACGATTATCACCTTGTTCCTTAGTTATACAAAAAGTCAAAAGTGACCTCATCAAAATATTGGCTCTCAATATGAGAATATCTGTCTTAATCCAAATTTTGGTCCTAGGCCTCTTGTAAAAATAAAGGTCCTATTTCAAGCACAGACCTGATCTGTTCTGGCAATGCATCGATACCTGGAGGGAGCTGCAAATGCTCTGGCTCCACATGGTACCGAGACGGACCCTCCAAAGCTGTTTGCCTGAAACGTAAGGCTCTGAGCAGGTCGCTGGGAGCTGCATCTCCTGAAACTGGCAGTGGAAATAGTTGTGGGGTTGGATTTTTTTTTTTTCCAACTCACACACTCAAAAGAGAACAAAGCCGTTCGCTAATACAGTTTGTGCATTTTATGGACCAAACAATTAAATAGGTTTTAAAACATCTGCTGACTGCATAATTCCATACAGGGGAGTGTACTCAGCGTTTTTAAACAGCAACTGATACAAGATACCACTTAATAGTACAAAACACCAGCAGTCCCGTTAAAATCAATAGAAAATTAGATGCAATGAAAATGCAATATGTCTCCAATTAGTTATAATTGGAGCAAATGGTGATGCAGATAAACTCCTGGAGAAAGATGTATTTGTCCAGAACGCTCCCTGCCTGCTTTCAGCATGGCACAGTATCGGCAGTGGCGGACTCTGCTGTATCCTATAGCATGAATAATGATCCATCTAATACACGTATGTTAACTGTTATCTAATTATGGAGTTGCTCGGAGCCTGCAGGACTGCTTTGGTGCACCACTGTGTGTGGTGAAAAATGATCCTCTGTCACACGGAAACCTCCCTGTTGGACTTGACAAATTATGCCAGCAAACCTGTTTAAGAACTAAAAAATCCTTGGACACGGTGACAGGCAGAGAAAGATGCTGTTTGGGAACAGTTATTTATTTATTTATCTGGCAGAGTTTAAGAATTGCAGCTCAGTCCTACAGATACTCACTTTTTTCCCCGCCTGTCTGTTGTTATATCTGTTCAAATTCCTTCTCACCGATTATTTTTCAGGCTTCTTTCAACTCCTAAAAACTCAGCTGCATGGCGAAATGGGAACTAGGTTATGTGATTCTAGCGCTTTATTTTTAACATCTTTGGTGCAACATATTGGCCTCCTCTTTGTTTCATCTTATGACTAAAGAAAAAGAGCAAAAAATCCCATATCCCAGCGGCACAAAAGGTACAGCCCCAACCAAGCATTGCTCCAACACCTTCATGCCCTCCTGATGATGGAAGCACATCACTTGTGGTGCAACAAACATTATTAATTTGGGGGGCATTTTTTCATATAAACACTATAAAGTATCAGTTATTTTACCAAAACTATTGGGTCAGAGCTAAGAAGCAATAACTTTCTCCAGGGTTCGTATTTTATTCCCATTTTAAGTTAATAATTCGAATTATTAAAGACTTATGGCCACACAGAAAAAAAAAAAGCTCATGTTTACCCACACTCAAAACCTTTTTGCACTATTAGACACTGTGTTACTTACACTGTTAAGGGAACTGTCTCTCGAGAAAGGGAAAAAAAAATGAAGTGGCAGCTTTTATTTGTTACGCTGACTCAGCCGAATGGTGGAACAAGAAACGTTAAAACCCAATCCATAACTTTTGTGGCCGCTCAAAGGACATATTCTTCCTCGACACTGATAAAAGTTTAATATGTAGTTGCCCGGGTTTTTAATAAACTTGTCAACAAAAGAGCAAGGCAAATTGATGGGGACCTTCCCAGGAATAAATTCAGCTTCAAATAGGCCAAATGAGCGTGGAGGACAGGGAGGGGACAGCACATGAGCAACTTTTGCTGGTCTTTGCAAAAATGGCACAATAGATTTTAGCGGGTACATGTGCGTCTTATTGTCTCAAAGACAAGGCTTTAGGACAAAGCTGGCTTAATTTAAAGAAAGCAAGGCGGTGTAGCTCCCCATGCATCACAGCTCTTACACCGGTGAGGAGGGGAAGGGAGAAAGCCCAGACGTAAATAAATATCCCTCTCGCCCTGCCTGCCCGCACATCCCAGTCCCCATCCCACAGCAGACCTGCCCAGTGACAAGCTGCAGCATCACTCCCTGCTTTTGTCCCCAGCCCCCTGTCGCACATATTTCAGGACATCCCTTCCAGATATCGCCTGCACCACCGTATACCCTGCTCAGCCAAACCATCCCTCCTTCCCGCTCCATCTTTTCCCTTCAAATACCTACGGTTGAGCTTAATTCAAGCCAAACACAGTCCTTTTCCACTGCTGTTACGGGAGCTGGGTCAGGCTCCTGCAGCCTTTAGCTACACATACTCCTCGTGTATAGGGACCACTTATATTGCATCCATGTGGAAATAAGCTACACACACTGTCCACCTTCTGCAAGGTCAGGAGTGAAATCATTGCATGAGATTCATTATTTTCTACTACTCTCAATCAAGTTGGTGCCTTAAATTATTGACACTTGGGGTTTTTTTTGTTAATTTGTTTACCCAAAGTAAACACAAATATTAAATCTGAACTCCCAATAATCTCACTGCCAAAAAATTAACCCATGGCATCCCAGAAGGGGACACCAGTCTCTTCATCTGAGCAACTCCTTGCAATACTTTGCTTCCCGTGTCGCAGGCTCCCTTCCGATACCTTCCTTTGCTTGCACTGAACAGCTTCAGCAGCCAAAGGCCAAGTCCTGCCTCTGACATTGGGTCACTTCCCAGATTGGAAGCGCGTCCCCGGCCGTTGTGAAGAACTTTATTCTTGATTGCTCTTAGGTCACTGGATTCCTGCTCCTGTAGCTTTATCCAACTCCCCAAATGCCAGGGTTGACTTGCCTATGTAAGGGCTTTACAGGGATGGCTCCCGTCCTTACAGCTGCCGGGTGACTTCTGCGGTTGGTGGTCACGAGTCCAGCACCTCTTGGCTGCCCAGATGCCACCTAATCCAGTCCCACCAGAAGGGCAGCTGAGAATGAGCACTATTTATAGCAGCTGTTTCCCGGTCCCCCCGGGCTCATCAGTCTGCCCAGGGCTTTTTTAGATAGCGGCACAGGTCCCAGCGCAGGCCATATCTGGGCATGGTGAGGCGTTTACAGGCACGGCCCTGTGCATCATGAAAAAAAAAAGAAAAAAGAAAAAAAAAGAAGAAAAAAAAAAGGAAAACCCTGCAGCTGTTTGAGATGTCAGTCGCCCTGCTTCCCCTGAGCCCCAGCGCATAGCTTGCCTCCTGAGCACCACCAGCAACTGCTCCAACTGCTAAAACCTTTGGCTATTAAGTTCTGCCTTTTCCAAGACATATCTGTGTCTAAAAGCCTTCCAGTTTTACACAAGGATACCTACTATCGGCCTCTGGTCCTCCATACAGACAGCTTTGCAAAAATACAAACTAAACCAGGGATGCACGCTGATACTGGTTAAACAGTGTAAGCAAAAACGCCTTCAGAGCATCACAGGGCTCAGCAGTTGGTCAGGATGAGGCAGCCCACGGGGACACCGCTCTGCCTGCACATGCAGGTACCCACCGACGCACTCACAGCCGCGCGAGCCTGGGGGCCGCAGTGGCATTGCACAACCTCCCCGGCGCTGGCAGAGCCGCCTGGCAGCGCGGCACTGTGCAGTATCGTGCCCGGGCTGGCCACCAGCGTCCGCGAGGTGGGGAGCGGCCCTGCAGTGCTGGAGCATCTCATAGACCGCATCGCCCAGCGCCTCGGTGAGGCGACGGGGCCCCTTCTCACTCCCGCTCGGATACCCCCCCGGCAGCCGCAGCCCTGCGGGGTCCCTGTTGAGGTTCAGTGTCGGCACCTCACACCCTGCACCTGCTCAGAGGTGCTGGGGAGTCCAGACAAGCCTTTGCATCTTGGCATGAGGGCAGAGGGGGCACAGTCCAGCCGGGCCGTTCTGTCTCCCCAAAACACATGCTGGGCATCACTGTGTAAGCCAACAGCAAAGCAGGGAAGTCCTTACAAACCCAGAATGAGCTCATCCTTGGGCTTCTCCAGCTTGAGCCCCATGGTGCAAGCAACAGCTTCAACAACTCCATGATGAGCACTTACTCTGCCTCTGCGGGCAACTGAGGCAGGGGAGCTACATGACTTGTCTGCAAGCCCAGCGAGCCGGCAGTGGAGACCGTGCCCTTGGCTCCCATCCTTGGAGTGCTGGGCTGCTCTCACCATGACCCCCCACATCCCAACGGGAAAGCATCTCACAGCATTGCTGCCCGCTTGGCCGAGGTCAAGAGCAACTTCAGAGTCAAGCATCAAACATTAAACCCAGCATCTTCTCTGGGAGGGAACTGCAAGTGCGGTACTTAAATCAGCCCTGGGCTTTCAGGGGAGGGATCCGAGCTGAGGAGCGAGGATATTTCTCTTGCGAGGAACACGCCACCCCCTCGCCCACAGTCACTGCTAAGTGCAAGATGTGGTGAAAGTCTTTAAAAATAGATATATTCCTAAGCAATTCATGCCGCTTGCATCTGGCAGGGCAAACCTAGCGTGGAAGCTCTTGCTTACTGACTAAAAAGGATCGTTAGCAGCTCGAGGCTCGTGCAACCTTGACTCTCTCCTCCTCTCTTCAGGGCCTTCTCTTGTTCTTGGCCTAAACCAGTCCTGGGAA
The DNA here is from genome assembly GCA_013400875.1 of Anhinga rufa. Taxonomy (NCBI): domain Eukaryota; kingdom Metazoa; phylum Chordata; class Aves; order Suliformes; family Anhingidae; genus Anhinga; species Anhinga rufa. The sequence continues at coordinate 12,900 of VZTV01123483.1, forward strand.
ACACAAGGGAAGCCCTGCCCAGCTAGGCTGGTGTCAAAGGCAGGGAAAGATACTGCAGTGCAGTGCTGATCTCTTCTGCAATCGGACGTGCAGACTAGCCCGAATGCTGAGTCAGCACAATTTCTTTTTTGATTGGTTGATCTGAGTAACATACTTTCAATGTATGCTAAAGGGGCAGCAATTAATACATTTTCCCCCTTTCCCCACCTTTCCAAACTGCTTCGAATCGAACGCACAAATCTCACCCCCAAAGTCACTCTCTGGTCCTAAATATTCTGAGGCTCTTTCATTTTTAATTTAGGGCATTAAAAAAAAAAATTTGCAATCTAAGCGATGCTCACTTTGATCGACTTGTGCTGCTGCAGCTAAAATATCTGTCCTGCAGGTCAATCTAATCATGCTTAATAGCAGTTTATTCTTCAACGCAACATTTTTCACGTTGGGTCGACAGTTTTAAATGAGATTGCTGATGCACCCCTTTACTAATGCTTTTACCAGGGCCAGTACATCCCTTGAAATACTTGTGCAATAAAATGCTTTATTGCTCTTGATGAATGCACTATTAAACTTGAATTGCAAACATGCCCCCCCCATTTTTTTATTTTTTTTTCAAAAAAGGATGTTAGAATTTATGGGACCACCTGTTTTCCAATATTAAGTAATAGTAACAACGGTAATAATAGATCATCAACATAACAAACACACAAAACCAACAACAAAAAAAAACCCGCTGGGGAAACCCACATGCACAAATTTGTCCCTGTGCTCTCGTGTGCTTGTGCAAAATATCCATCTTATACCTGCCGGCAGTTCCGCTTATATGCGGAGAATTCATCTCAAGAACGTCTGGATTTTGTGAGGCATAGAATAGAAAAATTTAACTAATTTGGTCCACTGGATTTATGGCTTTTACAATCCTCAAAGCTCCTCTTTCTGCGCCCAGCACTGCACAGTCCTCGGTTTGCAGGATGGATGGGTGCACCTGAGCATCCCGGCACTGCTGCACACAGCAGGTCCAGCAACGGTGTTCCTCACAGCGCGCCCGTGACGGCGCTCAAGGTTGGGAGATGCTCACCAGTTTATAAAGAGCAAAAGAGAACTGGCTTAATTTTAGCAACCAAATAGAGTGGACTTAGTGCAATGTGCCAGTCACAGTTCTAATCCAAATAGGTAAAAAAGGGAAGAGGAACTGTCACGAAGCAAAAGAACGGCGCAAACTGGTTGCTGAAGGCCTGCAACCATCATCTGCTTCCAACAACGCCAACAGCAAGGGGCTGCCACGGCTCTGGGGGGACCATGCACAAACTCCCCGTTTCATTTTTAACATCATGCAAGCCTGGGTGCCTTGGGACATGTGCCACAGTGAAGCTTCCCCTGCCACCTCCGCTCCCATGCTGCGAGACAGCGCTCAGAATTATAGCTTTGAAAATATTTACATAAAAAATAAATCTGAGCACTTAGTGACTTCCTAAAGTTAGCAATTCTATGTGATTAACAAGCGTATTAATTCAGAGATGGGGGGAAGGAGATAAAAATTGCATTAGGAATGCTGGTATCAACTGTAAATCAGACCACAAGCACCTTCGCGAGAGCAACACACAGTAGCACAGGAGTTTTTGTAAAACCTGTGCTGAGGAAAGAAAGGGAAGAAGAGGGAAAGAGAAGAAAGGAAAAATAAAGAAAGAAAAAAAGCAAGTAAAAGAAAACAAAAAGTAAGCAAGAAAAAGACAAGGAAAGAAGGAAGGAGAAGGAAAGGGAGATGAGGTGGGGCAAAGGGTCATCAGGGAAAGGAGGGAATTTTGGGTTATATCCAGAACGGTGAGAACTGTCCTTATTTTTCATCCAGAGGCTCAGGCTAGTGATTTACAAGGGAGCGAAACTGCAACCCGGCTTGGGCACCAGAGCTTTCCTGCTTGGGCTCAGCTCATTTCCCAGCATCCAACAGCTTTTTACTTAAATGGGGCTGGACCCCAGCAGCAGCCGGGATCCATCTTCATGAAGACCCCGGGGTTGGGGTCCATCCCCACACAGGGTGGCTGCTGGCAGGGCTGAGCCCAGGGGATGCTCCATCCCTGCAGCAAGGCCCCGACAGATCCCTCCACAGCCAGCCGGGAGAGCCCCAGCTTTCCAGGGCCCGGCATAACCAGAGCATCCTAAAGTGCGAAAGGGATGATGTGCAGTTGAGCCATCCTCCAGCGCAAAGCAGGCCTTCCCAAAGCCGCCTGGCAAAGAAAAGGCTCCTTTTCTGCTAGGAAGGGCTCAGCGCTTCCCATGCCTCCACCAGCCACAGTATTTACTTTTAAAAAAAAAATAAATCTCTTAATAAACCCCACCGAATCCTATGTGTAGGAAATGTCCCCAATAGCCCACCCTGCCTTTTCTAACCTGCCATTCACGAGCACCTGCTTACAGTTAAATCCCCCTTGGCGTATGTGTAACAAGTGACAACGGCGCTCACCATGAATAGAGCTGGATAAAGACTGCAAAAAATCCAAATTCTGAGTCTCACCCACTCCCTGGGCCTGTGAGAGGATGCTGTGAGGGGTAAGACTTGAACCTTGGTGCGGGATGCTGAGGCATCACACCTACCAAGCGATGCTTTAGGAGCCCGTAAGCCAAGTGAAGAGGGGTGTTGCAACTGCAGGGAAACCACTCAAAAGCAAAATGTTGCCAAGTTCTCAGCTGCCCCATGGAGATGGGAACATAAGTTTGGGTAGCTGGGAAGTGGCTTTCTGAGGAGTTCGGTGTTGCCCGTCATTACAGGCATCGCAGAAGCATGAGGATGTTTGGGGCCGAAAGCTTTACACTCTCGGATGTGACTCCTACCTAGGCAGAACGTTAAACTTGTATTTAAACCGCGCTTCTTTCATCTTGCCTTGTTATTGTAGGATCCTGGAAAAATAGCCAACTATTTTACATTAGAAAAGGTTAAAAAGGAAAAGCAAAAGCCAGTGAAGACTTCCAGAAATAAAGGAGCTAATTTTCTTATTTTCCTTTGGGAAAATAAGACCCCTATATTCAGAGCACTCCTTTGGCTTTAGCTGTGATCTGCTGACTTGATGGCTCATCACGCCGACAAGGAAGATCTCCTTCTCTCCAATTTTAAGCACAAAAAGTTTTAACGTGGGAAAGAGTTGAAAAGTGGAGTTTTCACATTAATTTAAAGCTAAAACACTGCACGCCCAGGTCACAAGCGCTGTGTCCTTTTTCTCTCTTCTCCCCGCCTCCACCTCCTTTTGTTTTTCCTAGATTTAAAGACCAGCCAGCTCCGTTTGCCTTATTTTGGGGAAAAAAGGGTTGACGGGGAAGCAGGAAAAAGGAGCACTTGGCCTGTATCCCCGTTAAACCCAGGAGTGGACAGCCAGCTTTCCTCCGGCATCGCCTTTCAAAGCCCATGCCGCAGTCAGCATATTGAATATTTAATGTCCTGATGAGCATTTCCACCTGCTGACACAGGCAAAGTGACAGAACAATACACGCGCTGGAACAAGATCATCAATTGACTCCCCAGTCGGTCTGCCAGGTCAGGCAGTTAAAAAAAAAATAATATAAAATAATCTGTCTGTGTTTCTCCCCTGCTTTGCCCGGGGTCACACATTGCTCCTCTGAGAAGGGTTCCCACCTGAAATACATACTTCTTTACATTCCATAGCTTGCCAGGTTCATATGGGCATATAAAGAAGTATGTCTCTCAAGCAGGTAGTTTCAATATGCGCATTTATATGGTCACAGGAGGAAAAATAACGCTGATTTACAATTTACATCCCAAGAGTGAGTTACGGCTCAGTTTAAACCAGCAGACTTTCCTCCTGCCCAGCCCATGTGCAGAGACACACACACCCCCCTTGGCTCCCACTCCTCGCCGGTAATCCCAGGCTTTGCCCTCAGCAGGTGATGGATTTTGGTCCCTGGGAAGAGGAACTGGATAATTCACCAGGCACAAAGCAGCAGCGGTCCAGTGGCTGTCCTGACAGGGGCTCTTTGTCACGTAAACGGCACAGAGTAAAAGCCAACCTCCCACTCCACCTAAAAAGTAGGTGTTTCATTCAAAATCGTAAACTTTCAGCAATTAAAAAGACCAAAATGTGGTTTAGTGGAAGGGATTTGCTTTATATGCATATAGATATGATCTTAGACAAAGCCATGTGGGGGAAGTTAAATATATATTCTTTCCCAATTGCCTCCATCCTGCAATTTGGAAACAAAAAAGCCAATTTGTTTTCAGAAAGCCAAAAATCAAATGGCCAGCTACTGATTTACAAACTGACACCGGGAAGAACTGCTCCATTTGCCAGAGTAAGAAAACTCATCAGCTCCAGACAAGCAATTGCTTTCATCAGTAAGTAGAGATTAAAGCATAGGAAGAAGAAAGCATCTTACCTAGTGAATCCAATGATTTTTCCTCTGCTGGTCACTGTGAGTGAGACACTACCTCGCAGATAAGCAAACCCCAAAAGATAGCACACGCCTTTTGGGGAGTTCAGAGCATTTTAAAAAAAATAAAAAAATAAA
>VZTV01123484.1:0-12382 GCA_013400875.1 Anhinga rufa
CCAGCAGTGGGCCCTGGCAGCAAAGGGCAGCAGCATCATCCTGGGCTGTACAAACAGAAGCAGAGCCAGTGGAGCAGGGGAAGTGATTGCTCCCCTTAACTCAGCACTCACTAGACCACATCTAGATTCCTGTATCCAGTTTTGGGCTCTCTGTATGAGAAAGGTGTTGATCAACTATAAGTTCAGTGGAGGCCACCAAAGCTGGTCACAGGGCTGGAGCACTTGCTTTGTGAGGAGACATTGAAGGAACCGGGCTTTTTCAGTCTGAAGAAGCCAAGGCTTCAGGGGGACCTAACGATTGTCTGCCAGGTTATGGTTACTGAAAAAAGATGGAGCCAGGCCCTTCACTGTGGCTCATGGTAGGTGGGTGAGAGACAACACGCATAAGATAAAAGATAGGTTCAGACTGGATAAAGGAAAAGCTTTTCCACCACGAGGACAGTCAAGTAGAACAGGTTGTCCAGAGCGGCCGTACACTCTCCATCCTTGAATGTTTTCAAGACCCAACTGGATAAAGGCTGGAGTAACCTCATCTGATCTCATAGCTGACCTTGCTTCACAGTGGAGGCTGGACTAGATGACCTCCTCAGGTCCCTTCCAACCTGAATTTTCCTGTGATTCTGTGATCTGTAAAATATCCATGATTTTGCCAAGTGATAGAGCAGGTCTCACCTTTCACCAACCATTAAATATTTTTGCAGACCACCCCAATTCTGAATAGCTTTCAAAAGGGAAATACCTAATTGAAATTTGAAGACTTCTCTAACCATTGCAGATTATTTTACTCAGAAAAATAGCTGTGTGATGAATGGCATTTCTTTTGGAAATGATTTACCTTGCATCTATTTTGTCCTGCAGCTACAACTATGCTGCAGAGCTCTGTGGACTGCAAAATCAGACAACCTGTAAAAGAAGTTGATTCCACCCCTTTTATGGATCAATACAAGTGTTTTTCAAAATCCAAGTAAAACTGTGCAAGCATTTCGAAAATGAAAAAGAGGTGAAGGGGAGAGGGCTTTACTGGATTCTCAGAACTGAGGCTGATATAGCAGGCTGGACAGCTTTCCTTTTACCTTTAGAATGACAAAAAAACCCACTGAAACCCAACACTGGAACAAACAGGACCATTTCTGATGTTTTTAACAGAAACAAACCTTCAGCTCCATTTTGGATTTTTTCAATTCTGAAACTGCTTTAGTCAACATACTCTTCCTGCTTGAGTTGTAACTACACCCTGACAAAAAATCCTTACATTTCTCACTGTTTTCTTTCAGTGTAACGAACACCATAAACGATGAAAAAGGTGTCTTTTGGGGGCTGCTGATCACAGATACCATCCTCAACATATAGATTCAGGCAAGAACACATCTTTGCAACAAGCATGTACTCTGTTGTGATTATATATGACTTTTATATTTTAGGTAAATGGATGTACTGACCCAAATGTCAACCAAAGTTACTTCACAAAAACGGTAAGTGTATTTACAGAGTGAATAAGTTACATAGTTGCCAGAACAAAAGTGTCTCAGATGCGCAACAGATTTACATGCATACATTTAACACTGGACAGCAGTTAAATGCAAGAAAAAAACATACAGGTATGACTTTTATATATACATTACAAATAAAATAAGACATCTCTTTAAAGAAACTTATCTTGAGAACTTGCATTTCACGTTAATATGTTTACTTTTTATACCTAAAATTTATATTAAATAAAAATATGCATGCATAACTTCAAAAGATTTGACTCTGTGATGGGGTTTTCTCCTACAAAATGGCAAGTTAAATTAGATCAACCAACCTTTAATAGTATAAATATATTCGTAAAAGCAACCCTCTAGTAAAAAGCAGCCAAGGTCCTTTAAAAAAAAAAAAGAAAATCTAGCAAGACCATTCATGATGCTTGGGGGCCTAAGAACAGACCTCTGCAATATGATCCAGTACCTTCAGAGACAGTAGCCTAGTAACATTAGGAAATGTACTTCATAGCAGCTCGTTGTTTTAAGATACAGTAATCATATTCAAATTACAGTGTACATTAAACTGTAGTCCATTTACAATTTGTTTCATAAATACAGGCTCTCAGCTTTTGACCAACAAGTTTACAAGATTCTGTGGCCAGCTTCATTCTGCCCATCTTTCACTCAACCAAATAAGAGAAAAAAGGAAAAAATGTACAAGTTTTTTCTTTTTTTTTTTTAACAAAAAATATTATTTTGCGAAGGAAACATTGCACTTTTGCCAACCTAAAATAAAGGAAGTATTGTTCAGTGTAGTAGGCTTTGGTATGCAATGGAAGTCACTTCTTCAGTAGTGAGTTGCAGTTGCTCAGTGAAATGCTAACTGGTTTTTGTGCAACAGAGAACAAAGGATTTTGTCCCGGATGCTCTATGCTACCTTTGTCCTTACAGTATTGCTACACATTTGAAGTTCAGCCCATATCTTTTTAGAAGAAATCCTAAATGTAACAAGAGTGAGTACAGTTTGACCAAACCTTTGTAAGGCTGAGAAGACATTGAGCCACCTCACTCCAACAGGGCAGCACTCCCAGCTTGCAAGAGGACACAAGGGTCCTGTCAGAGACTTGTGCCGGAAATGCTGGAGTCTGGAAGAAAAGTATTGATGACCCGGTAACTCTGAGCTCTGCGAATCATGTCGCGGATCTCTATATTCAGCTCCATTAATTTGGTACAGATTTCAGTCAGGCTCTGGTTGGAGCCCACCAGTGCATAGGTGCCCGTCTGACCCAAGGTTTGGTGCCGGAAGTAAATGTTCAGTAGTGTCTGGACTTCATCGTCAGAGCTACTTCCAAAGATATCATTGGGCCACAAAATCCTGCAATCAAACAGGAGAAGAATGTGTGTATCATTATGTATTTATTAGTACAGATGGAAACTAGGTGATAGAGATCTCTAAAAGGAGAACTGACTCACACACGCTTATAAGCCAAAAGCAACTCACTGCTTTATGCTACTCATTTGTTACTCAGACTCTGGTATCAGGCACAGAAATCACAGAAAAGCGCAATTCTTATTTTCTAAAAAAAAAAAAAGCTTAACAAAATGCATTCAAGTAAGTGAAAGTGAAACTGGGCTGAATGTTAGCTGATGCCAGTGACATACACCTAAAAGGAATTAGCTCTGTAAAGATCTAAAGAGCCTCACAGAAGTACTCTTGATCTACACAGTGTAATTAAACATCTTCATTGGTGCAAGCATACATGTTTGTATTACTGGTTTGATATTGTTACTTGTGGCACACCCCTGCAAAAGTTAATAATATCAATGGCCCCATGTACCTTGTTGAAAGGTATTACATTAATTATGCTGACTCGGCACATTACATTTAGTATAAAGTTAGGAAGAGAGTAAATACATGCTATTCTATTAACATGAAAGCCTAGTATGAGCCATGTAGCAAAACTTGCCTGCATTCTCTTATTTGTCGGATGGCTTTAACAAGTTCATTGTTTTTCAGACACTCCAGCATGGACTGAATAGCTGCTTCCGTAGAATTGAATGTGGGCTCAGATTCTGTCGTCAGAGGCTCAGCTGCGATTGCAGCAGTAGCATCCTTAAGATTTTTCTTCAACTCACTCAGTTCTCTTGACATATTTAACAGCTGTTCCAAGGAGAAAGATGAGAGATGGGTATTTTTCATTCTCCATAGTCACCAAAGGGAGCAGGTATTTCAAGTCTGTTCTTACCACTGCATTGGATTACACATTATGGAAGAGACCCCATTTTAACACGAGGGCATTTCTTGATCTCTGTGCTCTGTATCACACAGGGAAAACACAAACTACAGATTTTTAAGCTTTGTGCTTCCTTTAACCCTATGCTGTATTTTGGCTTGCTAAAATGCAAAAGCACATCTAAACAATCTTTCATTTTTCACCTTTGCTACTTTTTTCATATCATAACGGAAAAGTTTAAGAGACATATCCTTCTCGTAGCAATGATGTTGTTAATTATTTACAAAACACATGCAGGATCTGATATGATTAACAGATGGACAGTAATTGTATAATCCTTTGTCAGGCCAAAAAGTTAATATGGCACAAGACTCATAAATAATTCATAAGTGAACAGTTAATTTCTGAAGGTCGACCTTCTCATCCTCATACATGCTAAAAATAACCACTGTCACATGAACCAGCAATGGAACTTCCTTTAAAAAATAGCTTCTGGCCCCAGCAAAATATGTGAATTTCATGGTGAAACAGCTATTCCTCATATTATTGTTCCCCAGTTCCATAGGCTGCATTATTTATAACAACCTAACAAAATTGTAACTGCAAAATACAGTTACAGAAATCAATCCTCTTGTAAGGAACACAAAATACTTCTAAAATTTAGACTACTCCAAGACTGATGCCTACTGTCCTAGTGAACAGCCCAGTCACATTATGAGCCAGCCTTCAGAACAGTTCCTGAGATACAATAAGTATTCAAACAACTTGTACTGCTACTGCACATCTGATAAAACAAACCATTTCCTTTTATAGAGAACCTGTAAACTACTAGGATCTGTAATAAAATACATTTTGGAGCTTGATATTTTGTTTTACAGCTACAAACAAAGTACAATAACTTCTACCCCTTAATAGTTTAAAATATATATATACACCTTACCAGGAGAAAAATATATACGGAGCAGCAAGTTATTTTACTATCTATCCTTAAACGATGATCATTCAACTTAAAGTGATCACCTCAAAGATATTTCAAAGCATTACATGTTTTATGCCATTGCTGAAAATAAACTTGACTAACAGTATTGTTCTTGTGAAGTGTTTTTTAAAGTAAGATACATAGACTTATCTAAAAACAGAAAGCTCTGGGTCAAAAGTGATAGTGTGCTCGGTCAAAAATACTTAAAGAAGAAAGCTTGTAAAAATCACAGTATTAAAAAGACTTATGACCTTGAGGTATTTAGTTAATTATGTTTTTAAAATAGATTTAATACTCTTTGGAAGCATTAAACTGATTTTGATTTGTTTATCCAGAGAACAAGATCAGGCAGTACTCTTGCAGTCAAAATATAAAGTAGTTCTACACTACACACCTTTGCTTGCTCAGGTGTGAGGATGCCAAACCATTTAATAGCTGTTTGTCAAAAACTGCTGCAGACATTTCTAGTATAATGCAGATGCAACGGAGACAGTTTACGTGGCTGGAAATTGTAATACATTATTCCAGCAAAAACCTTAATTTTGCATCCATATTAAGATTAATTTACCAAATTATTTTGTTATTGTCATGCTAACAAGTGCTCCTGGCCTAAGTGTCTCCACAAAGTTCAGACAAAATCAGTTATGATCTAGGAAAAGGATATTTTCTGTATGTGTGAAGGCAGCTCATTTTCCCTACAAATTAAGGCCTCAATTAAAATAAAAATAAAAATAAATCACTTGCAGATGTTCACACAGTGTGAGCCCTCCCTACATGTAAAGTGTATGTGTGAAGTTAAGATTTCATATATCATTCTAGTTTGTTACCACTGACTGAAATTACTTTTGAAGACTGAATGTGTAAAAGATCTCAGACTCTCAAAGTACAGTCAATTACAGAAAATACAGCATCTTGACTACATTTTAATGCAGATGCTGGTGTATTGAAGGGTTTTGTCTGAAGACTTATATCCAGGGTGAAATAGTGCAATTTTTGGTGTAAGTCTGTAAAAAGAAAAATAAGAACAAGAAGGTAAAGTGGTATTTTCAGTGTAAGACTTTGTAGCTTGTTACGTACCTCTGGCATGGAACTGACTTCATGCACTTGTCCGATAAGTTTACAGTAGGACTGAAAAAGCAACAGCAGCTGGAAATGCAGTTTATATAATCTCTGACACAGTTCTAATTGCTAAGGAAAGATTTGAAGGAGAAGAAATAATAAAGAACAGTGAGTTGGGATAATTTTCAATAACTAATAAAACACATTGAGATAGTTCAGTTCTCAAACCCCATTATTTTACTGGAGTATCATCATATACTGTTTCAGAAAATGAGTAATGTTCTTTCTTCTGCAGGTAAGTCATATACGACATTGAAAATCAAAATTATGATGGCTAGCTCTCAGGTAGCACGCATCAGCATCATTCTCAAAGCAGCTTATATAGGCTAGCTTCTCTGTCTCCAGTTTGCAGCTGGAAAGCAGAGGCACAATATGGGGGAAATTACTTTGCCACATAGAACATAAAACTCTTTGAATCTTCAGAAATGGTCAAAGTCCTCTTCTGAGAGGATGGGAATCCAAGAGAGGAGCAATGAAGCAGTTGTCCAAGACAGGCAAAGCTCCCGCCTGCTTCTCTGAGGGGAGAGGAAGAGAGGCAATAAATCCAGCCAGGAGTGGGGAGGAAATGCCAGCTCTGCAACTTAAACCTCAGCTCATGGATTCCCCACCATCTTAAAGAAACCATACAACAGATGGACGGAGTTTCATGTGTAAAAGGACATCTGGCTTCCACAATTTATTCTCCCAGATTAAGCAGATACTGTCCTATGAAAATTAACTTGTTTCTTCCAGTGTAATGCGCAGCACCACAGAAAAGGTGTAAGGCACATTGAAGTAACATGCAATGTGCACATCTACCGGAGAAGTCAAGTTAATATGCTTGTGGTTCTGGAATTCGGGTGTCTATCAGGGGGAGTCTCAGTTCCACAGCTCCATCATGGTGGGGAAGGGAGGGATGTTTAATCTTCATCAAATTATGGAAGAAGTGAAAATTCTGCAAGTACAAGTCAGGAGGCCTCCTGAGCCTTTGGCAGGAAAGCTTTACAGACTTCAAACCATATTTGATTTGTCTTTTCTTACAGACCCGGTGACCAAAGGTAGCCTCAGTGATCTTTCCATTTGCTTAGAGGAACTAGAGCAGAGTTTCATGCCAAACATGGCAGAAAAGAAGATGCTATTAATTAATTTGCTTCCTTAAAGCACTTCATACATGCTTAGCTACCAGCACATACTTCAACCATTTGCTGAACTGCAGTCAGTTGCCAGCACAAATACTAATAAAAAGTACTTTAAAAACATCATAAGCATTCATTTGACTGAAATGTTTGTTTACATATGGTTCAATATGTAAGTGCCAGGGTTTTTATTAATAAGCGAAAATTAGAACCATATCCTTAGCATTCCAGTTCCCAAAATTTCTGTACTAACCAGACAAGGCTGAGGGGCTGAGGTCAAAAGAAAGGTTCTTTGGCAAATTTCAGCTTTGTTCATCAGGGAAGGATGGACACCACCTACCCAGCCATGAACAGTCAGCCAACAGCACTGCGAAAACCAGGCAGAGGTAGTCTCCTTCTGAAGAAGGTTTATGGAGGAGAGTGGGAACAGGGGGAGAGCGCCAAGCCAGTGGGCGCCAACCTGGCAGGGTTCACCCTGCTGAAGGCCAGGCAGACAGGGCTACTCACGCCTCAGCGATGGTCTGCCGCAGCAACAGAGTTCAGCACTGTAAATTTGCCTGGTCTGAGCTCTGTGCTGTTGTGGATAAACTGCTTCTGGTATCTAAGTCAGTATGTTTAATGTTTGTTACTGGTGAGCAGGGTCAGAGCATTCCCTCCCCAAATGGAAGGGAGGAATCTCACCAGACCTGATATGACAGCAAAGACCCACAGGAGCTGAAGGAAGGCCCAGGAGATCAGTGGTGAGGAAAAAAGGGAGGGAATGGATGTGTGACCTGCTGGGACAGAAGTGACTTGTGGGCAGGGACAAAACCTATAGGTGGCCAAGAGAATGAAGAGGTAGAGCATGAGGGACCACTGCCTGTTAAATAAACGTGCCCAGAGGCCATTCTCTGTAACTGGGGCCACGGAGCACTACCAAGCTTGCATCTCTGTGGCTAACCTTTCTCCTCCCAGAATAAAGAGTGACTGTTTAGATACAACCTCCTGGAAATGGCTCTGGTTTCTGTCCTCTCCCAAACCATGTTTGGGCATGTCAGGGGCTGACTGGCGCCCGGGCCAGAGAGGGTACTAACCGTTCATCCCTAACCCCAGCCCGGGACATGGGACACGTGCTTGCTGCCTGGTCCTGTTTAGCTCACCAGCAGGGACACAGCCCGAGGGTCTCCATTAGGGATCAAAATCACTCTATTCAAATTTTGGAGAACTGGCAACACTATGTAACAGTCAAACACACATATACTTGAAGCTGTCAGGGAGTTAAAAATTAATTGAAAACCAGGACACGGCATACCATCATTAAAAAGAGTAAAAATCTCATGATAGCTTGGCAAGTAACAGACTATTTTTTTTAGTCATTGGAGAAGAATAATTCAGTTTCACCCTTCTGGCTGCTAACCTGAATGAAGACAAACTGAAGTCAAATTGAAGACTGAAGTTTGACTCACCCAGTATTTAGTTACCATATCAAGCAACTCAATTTTTGTTCTTCCTGAATAAGTATTAGAAACCAATAGTGGTGAAACTATTCATCAACATCTAAACAAAAACAATTTGAAACAAAGCTGTCAACTATAAATTGTAGTTTTTCACTAGTACAAATTGAAAATTATGAATTTTAAAATAACAAAAAAATTTCTCTTCCACTCCAGCATATTATATGTATTCAAATGCTTGATTTTAAAAAAAATACGTAAATGACCATTTAAAACAGCATATGAAGGTGTCAGTATTTTGGCACAATATTTTTAGATTTCACAAAACACACCTTAGTAAATTATTTTAGTCACTGCATGTAGAACCACGTATTCTACAGGAAAACTATAACAAAAAAGGAAAACATGCTTAGGAGTAAACCAGTAAAATTGGGGTGTATTAGTCCATCTAGAGATGGACAAAGAATATGAAAGAACTTCAACTTACTGCAAGAGATTCCATTTGCTACACAGCAAGCATGGCACAGGAGAAAAGGAAAGGAAAGAAAGTATAGTGTCAGTGTAATGCATGCAATAGGAAGCACAGCCCATCTTTAATAGCATAACTTGTCAGCAGTTATTAGCAATGCTTGCCTCAACCTGGTAACTGGTTGGAAATATCACATACAACATGCACAGCATTCTTAACAAAATCAAGTTTTAATTCTAATGGTAAACTAGAGTCTAAATATCCTCAGTTAGATCTTCAGATTTATTAGTTTTGATTTATCCCACTCAGTAGCTCTGGAGCTTACAGTGAAATTGTGTTACAAAACTCTTGAAATAATACTATTATTTAAATTTGCTTTCTTTGTTATTAAAAAGAGCTCATATTGGAAGGTACTCAAAAATAAGGCAGGGTTTTCAAGTGATGAACAGATCTGAACTTTGTTATTTATTAATATTTTTTTATTTATTATTTCCATTTTTGGAAGTAAGAGATCTAATGAAATTTCCAGGATAAGCTTTGTGACTGCTGTGTTTATTACTTGGCACATTACAATGGAAACATTTTGAATATAACTTTTAAATTATGACTATCACAAGAAAAAAACCCATGGAAAATGTCAGTTTGGTTTCACTACATGGCAAGGCCACAGGTTCAGACGGCTTTGTATTTCTTCTTCTCACCAGTAACGATTCACTGATTCGTAAGTCTGGAGCTATTACAATGTCAGTTTAAGTCCTGTTCAATAGTAATAAAAATTCTAATTGACCTGCATTAGCATTTTAAAGATTAGGGGACTACTCTTGTCAAAAAAAAGTGCTCCTCTTCTCTGCCAAGAACTAACATTTGAACTCTGTGCATTTCTAATGCAGCTTTCCTTATTTTATATATATATTACATTCTCAAGACATTTTACATGAACAGAGTTGTCATGTAAATGCTGGAATTAACAAACATGACATCTGCTCAGTTACAGACTCATGTCAGTGCATATGCACATAGTGTTAATAAACATTTGGAATTCTTATTAAAATGATTTACCTTACCATCAATACAAAGGCAGCAAACACAGATATGTGAAACAATGCTAACTTGGTATAGCCTAACAAAGTATTGCAGTCTAGCTTCTTTCCATGGGCCTTACTATTAAAAAAAGTATGAAAAGTATTGTCCCAAATGCTGCACTACTTTCATAAAGCCATGACAAACTAAGCTTTAAGTTCTTATGATGTTTAATTTTATGCCTTTAAGATTGCTTGAATAGTCTTTTTCTTCTATTTAGGACTCTTGAAAAAAAACCTTTATGTCTTGGCTTCCATGCAGTTCACGTAAATTAAGCTTTGCAAAGCTAAATTCAAGATAAGAAGAGGACAAGAGCAGACAGATCAGTGCACTCTAGTAAATTCACAGGTATGCTGGCTTGTGTTTTTCAAATCTTGTTTGTCTCTGTCTTAAGCTCCTCTGAAGTTTAGCATGCCACCAAGTTTCACCTGGACTTTCAAAAATATTGGAATCCACATATAATTTCTAATTTGCCATGGAATTTACTTTAAAGAATGTGTGTGGGAGCAGCAAATAAGTGAATTCCATGGTCTTTTCTTCCAGAAAAAGCTGTCTTCTCTGTACTGCTTCCAAAACCAGGGCAAGCCAAAAAAAGGGGTGGGGAAGGGGTTTCACATTACATGAAAACCCCCTCTTCTTCACTGAAAGATAATAAACCGGGTACAAACTTTCCCTAAACTACTGACACTCAGCTCCATATTGCTCTACAGTTTCATGACTGCAACTTATCTTCCTCTCTCTTTCAGCATAAAATGAAATATTCCTTGGAAGTTGAAAAGACACTAATTTTTGGACTAAGTGACATTTCTTTCAGTCCCCAGCAGCTAGGTCTCAGGTGGAATGGTCCTAGCCTTCACTTCTCTTCTCAATTTCTCATTTAATTCCTATAGTAAGGGAAGTGAAGTGTTGCTTTAAATTAGTTGATAGAGGCTACACAATTAGCGGTTTTGGCAGCTGAAAATACCGAATATTTAGACTATATGGATCACTTGCACAGTCCTTTATGCAGCCGGTAAATGCTGCACCTATGAAGGACACACCCCTTAGCAGCAACACTTTGATTTAGTTTTTTATTGAGACAGAGAATTAGTGTTCTCTGCTATTAGCAGACCAGGAAGACAGCAAAGCACTCATCTTTAGATCATGGGCCTTCTTGCCTTTTTTTTACATACTGAAGAGAGATGAGAGTTACACAATTATTTCTTCAGACATTAACACTTAAATGGCAACACAGTCTTCAGTCATTTATTGGCACGGGAGAGTCCTGCTGTAACAAAATAACTGCTGTGTGCGAGGGTTTTTAATTGCAAGTGCATTTTATTAAGGTACTCTATTTGTCTTGACATGCCAGCAGACAAAAGTTTTTCCCACAATCTAGGAAAGTGGGTGTATATACAAATTTGTATATGTATCAGAGTGAAAAAGAGAGATACAGCATATGCTGTACATTCCTAAATATCCACTGGACTTGAAGGACAGTTGAAACTATTCTGTCTGGAGAAATCTAAAATACAGCTGTGTTTCTCCTTTAGAAAAGCTGCCTACCTGGGCCAGTTTTACCTCATTGTCAATCCATGGATCTGTCAAACAGCAGTCAGATAATTGGTTACTGATCGTTAAGAAATTCTAACTTAACAATGAGACTCACTTGCCTTGAGCGTCACTGTAACTCAACTCAACTGCAGATGACTATGGTCCCAAGAGGTATACCTCCAGTCTTATTGGTGGCCTTGAGTAACTGAACCTTTAGCCACAGGAAAACTCATAGCAACAGGTACACTCTGAATTTTGGGGGCAAATTTTTATGTTTTAAATATCCATTAATTTGCAAAGCCCACTTCATTAGCTTGTGGGATGAGCAAGGTTTAAGAAAGGTGTATACTGACTTTGGATTTACAGAGTAAACTGAATGTCTCATTAGGAGATGAACGCTTATTTGAATTAGCAGTGCTAATTGACAAGAAAAATAGGATCTTCCATGTACCTCTTTTCTACAAAACAACCCTGAACAAACCCAGTCCTAGTCTAGATTTAAAAAATCCCCATTTAGTAAGGTTGAATAATATACTGATAGTGAATGTACTGATAGCTGTACTCATCTAAGACTGTTACACCTGGGCAGACAGCACAGTAGTATGTGCAGTTATCTTTTGTCTGTAAATTGACTCCTATGTCCTTGAGCCTCTGTTGCTCAATGTATCATCAAAGCTTACAAATCACAGATATTTCCAAACCATGTAATCTGTTGCAAGAATAAGGGGGGGGGAAGGACATTCTGGGACACGAAGCTTTTACCCAATTTCAGAGAAGTTGCTAGCTCTAGCAGCTGACCTAGACAACTTCTATTTCAAGCTTCTTTAGTGTCAGA
This sequence comes from Anhinga rufa, assembly GCA_013400875.1. Classification (NCBI taxonomy): domain Eukaryota; kingdom Metazoa; phylum Chordata; class Aves; order Suliformes; family Anhingidae; genus Anhinga; species Anhinga rufa. The sequence goes on from VZTV01123484.1 coordinate 12,261, forward strand.
ATAAGCAATTTTTGCCTTTGCCCATTTTCAGTAACAAAAACAATGGTCAACAAATCATATGCAATTATTTTTAAATAAGACCTGATTAGAGAAACTTGTGCCAAGTTAGTTACCAGCATCAG
>VZTV01123489.1:0-10716 GCA_013400875.1 Anhinga rufa
GCACTGTAACAAAAACCTCCCTGATGCTCACAATGACTATTTGATACATTTGAAAAACAGCAGTGGATTCGAGGGCTGGAAAAGTATTAATTAATGAAACTGCCACTGCCTGTCATGCTGAAAAGCAAATTTTAAAAAAAATAAAAAATAAAAACAGAGAGGAAGAAGGGGGGGTGCGGGGAAAAGGTGGCATTCGGTGCTGAGAAAGCAATGCTTGATGAAGGATTAAAGGGACTAAAGAGAAAGACCATCATTCTGCAATGGTTTGTTTCATTACAGTTTGGGGACCACTTGCATTTCTAGTGCTCTTGCTCTTGACTGCGCACCATTAATAGTATGTGAATATGGAAATTGAAACACTTCCAGAGAAAAGCTTCTATTTGGCTTTGGAAAAGAAAAGCTAGTTCAACACTAAGAAAAAAAACCAGGCTTCTGTGTTTTACTCTCAGGACCTTTTTTTTTTTGTAATAGGGCTACTTTCTTTGACCTGATCACAAAGGAAGTCTTCACATTTAAAAAAAAAAAAAAAGAAATAATAAAATGAAACACTCAGCTGTCTAACGCCGCTGATCTCTATGTTTAGAAGAGGAAGGGTGTCACTGAACAAGTTCAGGCAGCCTTGGGCCTGTAAAGTACTCTCAGCTCCTGCATTTGGTTCACCAGGTTCACTGTTCCTCCCTGGGCCCGGTGACATTTTGGAAAGACGAGGAACTTCTTTTGTGGTGGCAGGTTAATGTTCATATAAATGTGTCATGTCTTGTACTTGGTGATCACTGGTGGTGTTAGGAAAAAAAAAGAAAAAAAAAAAGCTTTATATACCTCTTCTACAGTAACTCTTTAACTGCAAGTTTTCAAGGTGGGGTTGTGGCACATAACAGGTTGTTAAACCATGCAGTGTAAGCAATTAAAAATGTATTCCACAGATATAAATATTTTCTTTTCTTATTGCTGTGACACTATGTGTGATGGTAATATTTCTGAGAGTTTCAGATTTTGCACATATAATTTTATGCATTATCAAAAGTTACTGCTGCCTTGAAAGAAAATGTTCTGTGAAAATTTTTGCAAAAGCTTTACTAGTTTTTTTTTAAATTGTAACATTTTGTAAAGGCAGGAAATGGATTTAAAAAAAAACAAAACCCTAGCATGCTAAATATATTTTTCAGAAAAGCAATAATTTTACATGTACAGAAATGATGCTAACCTTTAATACAGGTGAGAGCAACAGTTTACTTAATACAATAATGGAATAGTGCTGTTTTTTGTAGAAATGGGCTCTGACACAAAGATTTGTTTAAAAAAAAAAAAAGGCAAAATCCAGAAAAAAACCTTAAAGCGTGATCTTTCTGTTCTAACAGTTTTGGTGGGCGGGGGGTTGCTTTTTATAAAAAAAATCTAGTCAGTAATTGGTTCTGGATACTACTTGTTACTTGTTTTAAATTACTTGACAGTTTTTGTTACTTCGCAACACTTGCAACAATGCAAATTAACTTTCTTATGTTATTTTTTTTTTTAAAACTAGTTTTTCCTTATGCTATTACACCAGATGTATACCAGAATTCTCTGTAAGTCTTGGTGTAGTTAGGAACGTCTGTGCAAATACTTACAAGTGACTGTAATTAACTGTTCTGTGAAGTTATTTTGAGGGAGGTCGCATAGACACATTCCACTGTACACCAAGAAAAAAAGAAAAAAAAGGAGAGAAAAAGAAAAAATGAAATATTTTGCTGTGTTGCTTAATGATTATCATTTTGGGTTTGCACTAGCTTTCTCAATTTGTTTTGGTTGGGGGTTTGGGGTTTCTTTTTGTGTCTCTTTTGTTTTGTTGCTTTTCTGAGTCATATTTTCCATGAGTGAGAGTAATGCAGTCCAGGAATGCACAAAAGCTAGTTGCTTAGCCTATTTGTTTGTGTTTTAGTTATTAAAAACTCTTCTGTACCCAAAATGGCACAAAAGTGTAGTGTACATTTGTAACTTCTCTTTTTTTATTGTATTTTTTTTTTTGCAAGCTGATTTAGAAAATCTGAGTTAATATTTAGAGCCAGAAGCTTTTTTCTGGAGCTTTTCTTCCAGAATCTCTGACAGAGAAGCTAGTGCTGTCACTGCCATTACCAGGGTACTAATCAGCAAAGTTTACAATCATAATTTAGCTCCATAAAGAACAACAGTAGGGGAAATCAGTTTAAATAATTATATGCTGTGTATAGCACAGACATGAGACTTTCACTTAATTAAACAAGAAATAAGAGTGGGTGGGGGAAAACCAACCTTAAAGACCATCTGTTTTCAGAAGCAAATCCCACAATTTCTTTTTTCTTCTTTATCATTGTATTGTATTGATTTGTTATTTTAGTTAGGCCATAGTATTTAAAATGAGTTGTGTTCCTTATTTATTTAGTCAACGGGCTTTGATCAGCTCTTTTAAACAACGTGATAACTTTTTTTGGCATGACACACTCCTGTAAAGCCCTTTTATGACTGTTACAGGGACTTTCTACTACCTCTACCAATCTACTGTTTCTTCTTCTTAACAGGTTTTTATGGTGTTGCAAGCCTAATGTAACTTAGACAATAAAGGGTTTGATTATCTACGCTGCAGATTCTCCGTGTATCTGCCATCTCACTCTCTCTTTCTCTCTCCCTCTCTGGTTTTTGTGCGGTTTATTATAGCTAAAGTGCAGAAGACCTTTTTATTCTAGCTAAAGTGAAAGAAGACCATATTTGCCAGCGTATTTTTGTATCCTGAATGTTGTGCACTGACCGAAAGCCAAACTTGGAGAAACTTTTTCCACGGAACTAATCAGCTACTACATTGCCGTCGTGCTGTTTGCATTCTTGAAATTCCTTCTGTCAGAAATGCTATGAATAAATCGGTACATACTGCAAAACAGAAAGCAAATTAGAAAGCCAAAACAGTTTTTTGGTTTTGTATTTCAAACCCACTTAAAGTCCTTGGTGAAAAGCCTGAGTGTAAATCACCGCCCCTGTCCTATGGAAGACTCTGCTTATATGAAAACAACTAGTTAAGAAAATTATCCTTTAGAAAATAGCATCTTCGTGTTGGTCCAAAAAAGTGTTCTGCTATTAACGGACTGTCAGATAAAAATCTGTCACTGGAAGGACTTCCAGGCGTTGACATCATGCACATTTTGTGGTAATCTGTAAATGTGTTGCCGCCTTCTAGTACTTTGTGGTGCTGCACGCTGTGGAGCGCATGCGTACGTTTGTTATGCTGGACGTGTCAGAGCGTGCATGATGTTTTGGGCTGTTCTACAAAATTGTGTCATTCTAGTGGGAGTGCACCCCCGTGTTTACTCATTTTCACGCTCAAAAGGTTCTCATGACCAGGCCTGTGTTTGGTTTTGTTGTCCTTCCTTGCTGTATTCCCATGCTGGGCTACTTAAAGCATATCTCAGCAGCTTCAACAGCAGTGCTAGAATTCATTGACACATTTGGGGATTTCTCCTTGAAAAACCAATCTGTCGTGAGAAGACCTGGAACAAAGCAAGCGCTAACTTCCTTATTAGGTTCTTGCTACATAAAATGTGTTGGGTTAAAAGTAGGAAAGGTTGCATTTTATGTCAAGTCAAATTTCCAGTTCCCCTGGCAAGCCAGTATTTTTAAGCCAGCAGTTCTGTGCAAAGCACTGAATTGCAGAGAGTCCTCTTCCCTCGTGCTCTCTCCTTTCTCTTTTGCTGCGCTTGACAGCCCCATACTTCAGGGCAATCCAATGTTCGAAGGCAAACCTCACATGGATTCACTGGGTTGTAGGTAAGCAGTGCTTGCTTGATCCCAAGGTTTAGAGAGTAACTCAAATGAAATGGAGTACATTAATATATATAAAACTTCCTTCCACTTCAGTTTTTTCATTACAAATTATGAAATTATTGTTTCTGGAGCAGCTAGGGGTGCAAAACAGTTGAAGATCAGTGAAAGCATAGACATACTCCCCTGTTAACTGCTTTCTGTGGGGCTGCGTGTATGCTGGCATTCTTAAGAGGGACTATAATGATGTGTTGAAATCCTTAGCTGTCTCAAGGTAGGCAGTAGCTGTTATAAATTTATGCCTATATTTTTTTCTTCAGGTTCATTAGAGCTGCTTTTGGGGGGAAAGGAAAAAAACCCCCAATCCTAAACCCCAGAAAAAATTGCCTTTCATTTGAGGCTGGTGGACAAAGGGAAAACCATAGATGAAAAAAAAAAATCCATATGTGCTGGGTATAAACAAGTGTTTCCAGCTGATCACCTGTTACTTGTCAAAATGAGGGACACTTTTGCTATTGAGAGAGAAAAAGATGTCGTGTTGGGAGCAGGAAGCAGGCAGAGAACAGAGGATCGTTTTGTGGCTTGGGTAAAGGGATGGAGATCATTAACGTGACCCAGCTGGATGTTGCCAATAGGACCATAAGAAAAAGAGATGGAGAAAGCATCTGAAAGAGGCCAGGTTTTGGCCCTCTGAAGTTGAGGTAAGTAGACAGAAGGCAGTGTCTGAGAAAGACCAAAGCTGAGGACAGGACCAAGGAAAAGCCAGGAGTGGACCGAGAGGTTTAGAGGAGAATCGCCAAATAGTGGAAATGTTGCTAAAAAGGGCAAAGTCAACAGTATGAGAGATCAAAAGGATGTGCAGATGGAGCAGAAAGTCCGAAACCTAACCAGAAGAGGTCTGTCTGTGGCCATTGCAAAGGGCTTCTGTTGGGATGAAAGGGAGGAGGGATATGCAGGCAGCTTCTGGGCAGATGGATTGGAAACGTCAGAAAATAAGCACGTAATTTAAACTCGGTGAATCATCTTATTCTGCAAAAATGTTCTTTTGTGGCATAAGCCTGAATGATGTTCTGACAGAAAATAAGGAAATGCCTTTTTGGATCTTTACTCTCTTGACTGATGGGTGAACCAGAGTTAGGACTATAATTATGAGTAGTTGAGGCAGGACTGAAGGGTCTCTCCAATACCCAAGGGGTTTTGAAAAGCATATTGCTCTTTTCAAGAAACAAGCAGACTCTGATTAGCCCTAAGCAGGAGGGGAGAAAAAAACCAAGGCAAGCAAGAAGGCATAGTGTTCTACGCAGATGCTGAACTGGAGCAATCCTCTGAGGATGCTAGAGGGTACATTCAGATAGCATTCTCTAATACAGAATATTTTAAGATGCCTCATAGTATGCTGGATAAAAGAGCTGGGGATGCTCAAAACTGCCTGAAAAGAAAAAAATGTCTGATACTAAGATGTCTTCAGATACTTGGCTCTCTCTCTCAGATGGCTTGATTTGTTTGTTCCTGTGTCATCAGTGTTACCTACAAAGGTGAGTTACTTGTCAAGAATTTAGAAAATGTGAGGTACCCATGTTCGCTTTCTGTAAGTAAAAATCTCTGCATGTCATATTTGATCATCATCAACCCAAGTACCACAGGAATCTTAAAAGATTTTTCTAAGCAGAGAAAAAAGGTTTATTTATCTTCTAAATATCCATTTTTCTGGTATGACATAAAATAAAAGGGACACTGGCCCTTGAGTTCATCTTACTCCTAGAATTCAACTTACTTTTCTGGGACAGGGCAGTGTCATGGCTTGCCTGTGACTAACGAGCCACTAGTGGTTTCGGAGACCTACGGCTTGCCAGAGAACACTGGAGCAGTGCTCCGATAAACACGCTTCTGCTAGGGATCTCCCTTGGCAAAGGTAGGTTGCGAAGTGAACCATTTCTTGCTTTTACCACAAGTTTTCACGGGAGTCATGCTGACGCTGCAGGGACGCTGCGTCTGTTCTTCCAGATGGGAGCCAGTGGTGGGAGGTCACTGTGGTCAGCTCACCCATGGAGGACCATGCACTTAAATGGTAACTGGTTTGCTGGCTACTGCTTTCCCAAACTTGTCTTCATGTGTTCCTCTCCTTCTCCCTCAGAGAGCACAGATGCAGGTGGTTGCTTGCACCATGGAGGAGGTGACACCTCCAGAGCAGTGGTGGGAACAGGCAGCTGGGAAGAGTTTCTGTCAGCAAGAAGTCCACATCAGGGACGTGCCGAGAGTCCGGTCTCCTCTGCTGGGGTTTCCTCCCTGCCTCTCCTGTCAAATAGCAAATTGGTGGTTGTGTGGCCGTGCTCCCAATAACATGCAAAAGCCTGCTGTGGATATGGGAATGCTTGCTTTTTCCCAAGTTTTTTTTCTTTTCAAATATTGACAGGGTAGAGAGCATCTCTGGTGTGCATTGTTAAAGAGATGGTCTGGAGGAAGCCTAGTGCATATGTGATATTAAATACGTTTTATATCCGTAGGAACGGTAGGTCTACTGGCAGGCTCTAGAAAGTGGAATTATGTGGAAATTTTCTCAGGTGCTTGGTCTCTGGTTGCTTACCATCCTTGCCTTGAGAGGGCAAGGCTGCCTGCTGCCACTGGCCCTGGGCGGGCGTTGGGGTGGTGAGGGGGTGACATGCACTTGCTGCTTCCCTGGCAGTGACACACATGCATGGTCTGGGCCCTGCCATCAGGGAGGGCATCCCTGCTTTGGCAGACTTGTATTTTGTTTGGGTTTTTTTTTGTTTTGCACCAACCATGCAATGGGAGCAACCCAGGAGCCAGCAGCCCTGAGCTCCTTTAGCTGGGGAGGTGTTCCAGCCCTCCCTGGAGGACCTGCATGTGATGAGCAACTGAGACTCTCAGCAGCGACTTCTGGAAACGCTCATTGCAACTACGTGTTCACCTTTTGCAAGTAAGGGCTCCCTAGCATTTGCGCAGAGGTCATTTCTGGGCAGAAGTGACGTGCAAGAAGCCTGTAGGAACTTCCTGAGCTAGGTTGACTACAGCACTAGGGTTAAATCCAAGCAGACCCAAGGGAAATTCCAGTGAATTCACCATTCGTTATTGCTGAAGATAATCTGATGGGTGATTTTGTAGATCTGGTTCTTTGCTCAGTGTTGTACGTGATGTTTGACAAAGCAATTTTCTGGTTACAGTGTTGAGGGTAGGGGGAAGGACAGGTAGTGAACAAGTGTCAAAAATGACATAGGCTTTTCACTTGCTGCTGGAGAGGCTGATGATTTACTTCACAGCACGCTGTTTATGGGCCACTCCATTTCCTACACTGCCCCTGGAAGTTTTAGTGCTTTCAAGGTTAGAAGCATCTAAGGAATTCCCTGCAAAGTTTCTTAAGTTATTTTTATTTTGTCTCTTCTGACAGCACACAATATGAGAAATTACATGGCTTTTAAGGTAAGGCAAGTAGAAGGGGAATAGTCCAAATGGCAGCAGTGTTGCTGTGCTAAACTACTACTTTTTCAGAGCATGACATTAAATTATTTGGTAACTGAGTTCGTTCTGCTTTCCATTGGTTCTGTTAAATAAACACTGACTTTAAAATGAGGCACAGCTGGAGGCATCATTAAACCCACCTGAATTTTGCTTCTCAAATTGTATTTTCTGAGTATTTTGCAGAAAATGAGTCTTTATTAAAACTTTGAGAGTTTTTAGAAGAAGAAAAACAAGCTCCTAAGTTTAGAGAAATTATTTTGGTTGTAACCAGAATTACATTGCTTCAGAAATTTGAACTTGGAAGAAACAGGTGAGTGCTGAGATGGCATGGGAAGAAGCACCAAGGCTGTAAACCTAGCTAGATGTTGACTTGGCCACGTTATTACTAAAGCTGGTTCAGTAAATGTGACTCCAGGGAGTACAGGTGCCTTGTAGGGCCTCCTCTGATCATTTTTCATACTACTTTTGGCAGAATAATTTTCTTTGTAAGATTACAGTTTACTTTATTGTATAAAGGGCCTCTTAGGTAGGTGTCTGTCTGTGCAGTATGGTAAGAGACATTTCCTGATGCAAAAGCTTCACGTGGGCTGCCATGCAGAAGTGACTCTGAGCTGGGCTTGAGGGCAAATTCAGCCTCTGCCCACCTCACTTACCTGCTTGAATGCCTTTAAGCTGCCTGTGAGGCAAACTAGTTGCCTTGCTGAGAAGTAAAGTGCAACGCATAGGGGACACATGTAGTGCTCTAAAGGCATTACCTGCCATGGGGATGGGCCCGGGCACTCTTGGTTTCAGTCAGTCTACCTGAACTTCTGCTCTTACTGCAACCAGGGTATGAAAGGAATAATGCTGGCTGGGGGGTGGACATTGCTTGCCACAAGGGCAGGTGGGATGTGTAGGCAGTCTGGCTTCAGGCTGAGCCCAGGCTGCCTACCAGGGCAAGTTAGATGTGAGAGAACAGGATTTCACAGCTCAGGTAAATGCATTGGTGTGTAGGAAGGCTATGGATGAGCCTCACCCCACACAGCTCCTTGCATAGTATGGTATGCTAAGCTACAGACAGCAGGGAGTGGTGACAACCTTTCCACCGGGCCAGTACAAAGTAGCTGCTTACTGTCCTACTGCCATCTGTAAAGAAAGATGTTGTATCCTTTTTATACTTCCAAAAGATGCTCTAATGGGAGGATTTGAGCTGAGGGTCTGTAGAGGCACAAGAACTTGATAGTCTTAACCTGCCCAGGTAATGATGTGGAAAGCTTGGTACTTTGCTGTTTCTATAGATCCTTGAATTGTTTTTAATAATTCTGTCTGACTGTGGGTCCGTGTCACTTTTGTACCATTGGAAGGCTGCAAGCTGTTTCTGAGAAGAGACTGAAAGCCTTTGGAGTTCTCTCCATCCTTTGCCAACATGGAAAAAGAGCAAACTACTCCTCCCCACCTGCGTGTATTTGAAACAGCTGCATTAACATCAGTGGGATTTTTGTGTAGTGGCATGGCTGACTGTGAGGACAAATTTGACCTCCAGTCCATGATGCAGGGCAGCTTGATACATGCCTATTTGCATAGTTATTTTATGAAGGGAAGAGGTTAGAACAGGGATTGCAGGATGATCACAAAATGGTCCTGTTCCCTACCCACATCTGAGGAAAGTGTGACACCAGTCCTAAAGCCAAACTCTAGTTAAATCAAGAGGTTAGTGTGAAGCTGATGTTGTACATTAGCTCATAATGTTTTAACTGAAGTTTCTTCTTTTGGCAAGAAACCCATCTTTAAAAAAAAAAACCAAAAACAAAACCAACAAAAAACTTGCAATAAAGTAGTCTGAGAAGATGGAGGTAAACAGGTGTGGTTGTCCCAGTGAATCAATTGCGAAGAAGCAATGAAAATGATACTTAATATACTTTAAAAGATTTGGCTTTAGTATGGAAATGATACCAGTTGAAGTGAAAGCAATACTATCTACGTGGGAAAGTGGCATTGAAATATTCTTTCTTTCTGCTGCCTTTTGTCAATAAGAGAGGCTTGAATTATGCATTAGCAAGCTATAGAGTTATGGAAGATAATACAGCAAGGTTATGAACCCAGAACAAAAGAAGGGGAAACTAGGTTCAACTTGGTAATATATCACTTGGAACATATATAAATGCTTACAATGCTTTGCACATTATAAAGACAGTAGTCACGTATTTAAATGAGAACAGAGCCATTGCTTCAAGATTTTCTTCAAATATTAATTTGAGCATTGTAATTAGTTCTTCTTGGGAAGCCTTGCAATGTTCAGTGTATTTAGAGTTTTGTGGAATATTCTAGAAAATTACTCTTAAGTAGATGTATTTGAGATGTAGGATTTTACATAGATAGCAATTTGTACTCACATAAATGAAATTTTGAATCGCTGGCTGTGAATAGTCATCTCTTGAAATGGGAGCAATCTTTGAACAGAGATGGCCAAAGCAATACTAATTCTAAATACCAAATATTTGGAGGAGAAACCATAAATGAAGAATTATTCACAGCTTTTTTTTTTTTTTACATCATTAATTCTTTTATAATGTGCTTTGCTCCCTAAATTAACAAAGAGAAAGGGAAGCAAAATCCATCAGCTAATCGATTTGCTATCTGCTGGTAGTTATGAAACGGTGCATTTCTGCCAAGCCTTTCCCCCGAGTGGCATCCAGCCGCTGTTACCTGCCGGGTGCTGGTGCCTCTTCCGACCTTGGCGTCCACCCCAGCCCACGAGGCCTCGTCTGCCCCTGCCTGTGCAGGGTACTCGTCTGCAGTGGCAGGGGGAACAGAGAAGCCTGCACTTAAGCCTGACCTCAGCAGCCCCAGGTGTATTCCTTACCTTGCTTTGTATATATACTGGAGGCACACCGTTCCCAGGTCAGTTTTGTTTGGAGCTAGCGTGCTTGCTTTCCAGTTCTTGCAGATGGAGCGACATGGGGACATATAGGGGGACAGAGCTGCCACTGAAACATCGTGTTTCCCAGTGATCAATGGGATGATTCAACTGGTGCTTCTCTGGACTCCCAGACACAGGATGGCCCCAAGAGTTTCTGCGAAGTTGGCTTTGAGGCCCTTGGCCACCCCACCATGAGCGGTGCTTGGCCTTGGGCCAACGCTGGAGCTGGGTCCACTGAAGTCCTTCTTCTTATCAACATGGGGCAGATTTGCTTCACAGTCAGCATGGAGCAGGGAGGCTGCCATAGGCCTGTCAAGATACGGCTTTTCCCTTTCTTGCTCAGCTTTGGAGGCAGGTAGGAGCTTGGCTTCCTTGGTCCTCCATGCTGGGCTAAGGCCACCTCCAGTCCTCACTGTGCCGCTGTCCGCAGGTGCACACACGGCCGCCTCCTCTCCCAGAAGTGCTCTGCTGCTGAGGTTGTCTGCCCTCCTCCTGCAGAGCAGGGAAAAATGATGGCAGGTTTTTGTTGCTCTTGCTAACAATGTAGCTAAAATTTTAATTTATTTTTTTTAAAA
>VZTV01123515.1:0-10897 GCA_013400875.1 Anhinga rufa
TTACCCAGTGCAAATCAGGATGGTTCAAGAATGTCATCTGTTGCACTCCTGTATTTTGTGTAGTTGATTCTCTGATTAGCTGTGCCAAATGTATGCTTAGTGAACCTGTTTTTCTGAAGTGCTTGCCAGAAGCATGTGACTTATCATATCTTTTGTAAACCTACAGATATTGCCACGTGCTAGCAATTTAAGCTAGCGATTGCAAATTGATGGTGTAGCAGTTAAATTACTAGTGCGATAATTGCACTAAGGGGTCCCAGAATGTAAAAGTAACAAATGCTACAGCTGAGTAATTTTGGTAACATTAAAAGGACATCTGGCCAAACATGCATAGTCTATATTACTTTTTTAAGTCTATGCCTTCTGTAGAGAACCACGTGTGTTTCTTGACCCCTTCTACATAAACATGTGTTCTGTGAAGTCATTTAATGTCTGACTTTGTAAGGTCCTGAACTATCTACAGCTGAATAATAAGAGACTGCTGAACATGATAGAAAAAGACCGAAAATATTATTCTACTGAGACCTTTCAGTCAGCTATTGCATTTAATATCGGAGGATAAGGCATTTTGCTGGAGGCTGAAGTGATGCTTTCATAATCTTTGCCAAATTCTGGAACTATTGTTAGAATTAATTAGCTGACAGTTTTCAACTTTTTGAGATCCTTGGGTAAGATGCTTTAGAAGTGAAATAATTACTTTTTGCTTGTAAAAGATTTTGGTCATAGTAAATAAATAAAAGATTATGGTGAATCATTATGTAGCAATTCCATAAAATCATGATTAAGGTAGAAGAATTAAAAAATATTTTTCCTTTAATAGATTGTGACAATTGGTATTAGGATGGAGTATTGTAGGTCCTTGACATAACAACAGAGTTTAAAAGTTTACATAGGAAAAAAAGGTGTCTATTTTTGCTGAACACACCTGTTATCCATTTTATTTGAAAATGTAAGAATTACAACATTTATTAAAACCAGATCATTCCCATGATTGTTTTTATTACTGTTTAATATTGTTTTTCATACTGTTTTTAGTAAGCATGCATATGGTCACAGCATCTAAACTGCGTTATGATTAATGAGGAGAGGCAGATGAATATTTTTGAATTCTAGCTCCCTACACTAAACCTGCATTTGCATTAAAATAACCATTGCAAACTTTTTTCAGGACAATTTAATGTAAAACTTTTATAAATAAGTTAAATGAACTCTATGTTAGAAGTGGAACCTGGAATAGAGCCAATCTTTCCTCATGCCTACTCTGTCATGCTTTTTAGAGGGAGCCTGCCTTTTTCAGGCATAGAGTCTTCATAGCCTCACTGAAAATATTAGTTATGATCTTCTCTCTAGTGTGAGATTGGAGTTAGACATATGAGAAGAGGCTTTATTGTTCAGACTTGCCTCCAGAAAGGAAGGGTGCTCATAACCATTCATCTTTTTCCAGAAGAAAAACCTGTAAAGTTCCCAGGCTGTGACTGTGAGGCTTGCTCTTTACACCTCACCTCCTAATTTTCTGACACAGAGATTGACTGTAACACATTCCCAGCACAGCTCTACAATATCTCTCTGACTTTCGACTATTTCTGATGTGAAAAGTGCCAGGATATTGCACTACAGACAGGTCTGTATCTCTTAGAGAGAAATCCAAGCTTAAAGAAGGTGGACTGAGGGTACATTTCCAAAGCATCAGGCTGGCAGTATGGTTGCTGTCCATCAATTGACCTGTCTAGTCTGAAGGCATACCCCTCATATAACTGCACATACATGCATATCTGTCCTGTGGCTGTATAACACCACATGCCTTTGCTGCAGCTTTTTTACCTGGTCAAGAGCTTGGATTCTTGTACATTAGCGTTCAGGTAAGTTGGAAAGCCTTGGCAAGCAGGAATTAGAATAGAAGTCAGAAAGAGAATAAGTCAAACTGTCTCTTGAAAAGAGCTTTAAAACATACTTTTGAGGTTTTTACTCTTTGGAACAAAAAGTGTGCTGGGTTGTTGTTAGGCATAAATGGGTATAACTTGTGAGTACAGAGAGGTGCAAACAAGTTTGTTGGGTCATTGCAATAGTAAGACAAGTAATAATTTTAGTTTAATTGAAATGAAAATTAGATGTCTTCTCCCCACCCCAGGCAAATTCATGGTCAGATGGTCAGGTTAGTCAAAACAGATAAATAACTCTTTTACATTTGCATTCCTTTTTACCTACCATTCCATTATTTCATGCATCCATACTAAGCAATATTCCATTGCTTCATACATAGAAAGGAAATTGACTGATAATCTGAGCATCTTTGACCATGAAAAGAACATTTTAAAACTGGAACACAGAGGTGGGTTCTGCACATGGAACAATCTGAATTTCTGGTCAGAATAACAGGATTGAGGTGGTCCAAACATGCCTGGTTCCCTCAGTTCTGATGGCCTTGTAGGAGGCTTATGCTCTTTGATCCAACTGTGAACAGAATAGGACATTTCTTTTTGTATTTAGATTATCACTTTTTTCTGTGCATGTTTCTAGCTATTGAGGCCTTTTTCATATCCAGGAGAACGAAATGAAGAGGTGTGTTTGCTTCTATATGCACGCTTATTCCATCTTGCAGGGTAGGTGACGTGGAAGTATTCCATGGGAGGAAAGGCAGGATTCAGAACATCTGTACAAGAATGTTTTTTATACATTCTAAAATGTGTTTGACCTGTTACTGTATATTTGATTATTTAATATACTGAGAATTTTATGCCTGTAATCTCTGTCTATTCCCTTTCTGAAGCAGGTTATGGAAGAAAGACTGGGAATTGAAAAGGAAATTAAGTGCCCCATGCTCACAGGCCCTTTCATAATCCCTACTTTTGCTTTTTTATTGTTTATTATTATTATTATATATTGTCCAGGTGTTTAAGTGTGTCTTCTTTCCAGTCCAATTCTAAGGTTGTTTGTACAAGGCCACCCCAAAGCCAGTAACCTCTGATTTATGGTAAAGCCAGATAATGACCAATGGTTTTAAATACAGTGAAGATCTTGGTAGTGGGAGAAACACCTGACTTGATGTGTAGCTTGAGAAGGCTTGCTTCTGGCTTGAACTAAGATTAAGAAGAAAAAACATTGAAGAGGCTATTACTAGCATAATAGAGACATTCAGGCAATCCTGTTTATTTTGATTTTGTTGTTGTTGTTTTCTGTTGTACTTGAAGATGCTTTACAAACATGCCATCCTTTTTGTTTGGAGTCTCTAATCCATACTTCATTAAATCTGACCCACTTGTATGTGAATAGTCATGGATGTTTCTTGCATTGATGTATGTCAGTGGAGTGTAGGAAACAGGACTGAAAAGAACTCTCTGGGTCATCAAGTGCAGACCTCTGCTATCACATCTGACTACATCATATAATCCTGTTCATCAATTTATGAAACTGTATTTTAAAAATAGGCATACTTATTCTTCTGCACTATGGGATGACTGTTCTGGAATGCTGTTCCAAGTTTGAGTCTTCTGAAGGCTAGAGAGTGTAAGTTGGAGAATCTGTCCTTTGATCTGATGTGAAACTATTGCTACACATAAAATCACTCTTAGAATATATATGTTTCCACAGATTTTTAAAAATTAATTTGGAAAATTTGGTGGTTTTCTGAACTTTTGAGATTCTGTATCTGATGCTGACCTCTGATTCACTGATACACCTTCCCTCATAGCAATTTAAAGCACTGCCAACAAAAGATTCTTTGCCATGTGTTGAATCTGTCAAGCTTTTAACTAGTTTCTCCTCAGGTGTCAGCTGAAGATGAAGTAGGTTTTGAATGAATGAGTCTTGGGGACTGTATGTTAGCTAATTCTTCATCTGAGTTTCCAGCTGCACCAGCAACCTGAGTAAGGAAAAAAAAGGTGATTTTTCAAGACAAATTATCTCTGAAATAGAATAAGCAATGCAGTGTTTGCTACTTGTCTTTTGAGATAAAATTACTTTAACCAGTTACCTTCATCTGTTGCTTTGTTATGTCTATGTTTGCTAAGTCAACAGCAGTACAAAATTTGACCGGAAAAAGGCACAGCTCTTTAAAGCACATTTTTCTAGTATCTCCTAGAAATTTATGCCAAGACGGTCATTTCTGCTGTAGGGAATTTCTAATTTTGAAACAGTCTTGGGACAAAGGTCATTCATAAGGAGTTGGCAGTGTCTGACAAACTCATAAGTAGTTATGCTTCACTATGAGATAATAAAGGTAATAAAATAATCTGTGTTTCAGATGAGTGTATAAGGAGATAAAATGAATAAGGTCATATTCAGACTATCCCTGCTGATGCCTCCAGACTCTGTCTTTTCTCAGTATTATTGAATCAACATTTTCTTACACTGCCCACTAGACTGGTTAAAGAATTCCTGCAAATCACCCACATAGGACTAAAGTGCAGGGAAGGCTTGACATGAGGAGTTAGTGGTAGGTGTTAAAACACTTGCCATTCAGCTTGGCTGCAGACGCTGCTTGCAGCATCCTGTCTGTGGCTTTTCTTACATGGATACTGAGCCATGTGATTTTTCTGTTTTACCCTGGAAGATCAAAGTTTTCAAACAGGTTTCTTGCTTTGCTGTTTAGTTCAAGGCAAGCATCTTTGAGTAGTGTAGTCAATTAATTTGGCCTTTTACTTCTTTCATCTCAGAATTCTGAGATGTCTAGTGGCTTTACCAAAAGTGAAGATATTGGGTTTCTTTCTTTTTCATTTAAATGTTTGAGTTGTATTACATAACCTGTTGGGCCACATGCACATTTAAAGTAAGCTGTCAGAAAGCTAGTAAGCAGTAACACTACTGATCAGTAATCTAAGCTTTGCTATGCTCTTTTTTTGGTCTTTGCTTACTAAATTATTGTTGTAGACTTTTGTAGATTGGTACCCATAGTTTCTTTATGTGAATATTAGCAGTCTATTGTTCAGTAACCATCCTGCATCTAAAAGTCCTAATCACATGTAGTCCATGATGATATTTAACATGTTGTTATTTTCTTCATGTTGATACACTTTTATAAAAATCCTGAGTCTCAAAATAACAAGATACCATTCTGTCTAGAACAGAATTTGGACACACAGGAAATTTTTCACTGCTGCTTCTCAAGCTGTACATATTCTGTGCAATTTGTGCAGATGATTAATCTCCAGCATTTCCTACAGCACATTTCACAAAGGCTAAAATTCAACTTTGAATGCAAATACTTATTTACTTACTTCTCAGATGTGCTAGGAGGTAGCTTCTTCTAATGTTTTGATTTTGCTAAACTGGATGCTTCTTTTTCTCATGAGTTTTGCTTCCTTTTTCAGTCAAAATACAAGTGAGATTTCAGCATTCTGTATCAAGTGTTCTTCTGTACATTTGAAAATCAGTTACAAAAGGAGAAGCAAGCTGGTTTCAGGGATGCTGTATCACAAAGCTGATAAGAAGTATTTTCTCAACTGGAGACCTGCAGTTGTGAACCAACAGTTTCCCTCTATGAGGTCAGGTAATTTAAAAGCAGAGTTCACATGAACCTAGCTTCTTGTGAAGTGGGAGACGGTATAACATTGAATTAATATGTACACAGATAATGTAGCACACTTCATTCTAGTTAAATAATGAATATTAGTGGAAGTATAAATTTGAGAAATAATTTAGATATATCATGTATTTAAAACTAATTATGTGCATTAGTGCTTCTTCTCGACAGGGAAATATGTTATTTTGCCAGTTATCTAACCAATGATTTTCTAATTCTTCATAAGCTTCTGAATGACTGAGTTTATGGTTCAGAAGATCCTAATTAATAATAATAGCAAAAGATACATTTTAAAGGACATTCATCTAAAAGTAATGATTGCAATGTGCTATTTCTAACTTAAAACATTTAGAATGGAAATCTCATGTAGAGATAAGAAAGGTTCTGTGTCATTTTGAAGACTGATGTAAACTGTATAATCAATTCACTAAGATAAGGTTTGTCATAAATCTGTGATACAAACTGAGCAAAAAATAGGGTGAATTCACCTGTATGGTAAATTTGTACTTCAATGGTTTTTTTGGATTAGTAATGTCAGGAGTAAAAGTAATTTATATGTAGGTGGCAAGTTGTATATTCCCGTTATTGAGTTTATATTTGTATCATGCTTTATAGTTCCTAATTCTTGCCTCTTCAATGGCTTTGATGGAAACAACGCTCTTTACTGCTTTTGCCATGTGTGACAAACCTCTGGACAAAGGATTGGAAGAAACTGGTGGTTTTACAATTACAATCCACTTTGCTGTTCATAAAGAGTTCAAGTTGAAATTAATATGCTTCTCAAGACTGTCACCTGAAGACCAAGGAAACGGATACAATAAGTGTTGTTAGGTATTGTAGCTACCTCGTATGACTCAAGTGTTTCTTGAACAGTAGTATATATTCATTTTTGCAGCTTAATGGATAAGACACTTGGCTAATTGTAATTCTTTTCCTTCACAGCTTTTAATGTCTGTGTAATCCATCCAGAGTTGAGTTGGTGCTCATGCTTTACAGATTGCAAAGATGAAATGGAAGATATGAAAGGGCTAAAGCTAAATTAAGAGTTAATAAAACTGGGAAAAATCTAAAAAACTTTCAAGGTTAAGCTAGGAGATAGTCCCAAAAGCTAAATAGGCTTAAAGTCCCTTTTTGTTTTGAATCCTGACTACATGTGAAAAGATACAGACAGGCTTTGGTTAAGTGTGCTTGTTGATGGAGGCATTGTCAGAAGGAAGGTTGCATACTCTCGTTATCTTTTTTTTTAGTTGGGTTTTGGGTTTGGGGTATGTTTGGTGTTTTTTTTTGTTAAATAAAAGTGAGTGAGGTCAGAGGAAATTCTATCTTCTTAGCTTTTTCACTTCTGTATAGTGTATATGTGTAGATTTTGGAGGGCCTGCAGGGGCAGCCTCTGTGAGGAGAGGCCAGGACTGCCTTGTGCTGGACATGGCCAGCTCCAGCTGGCTCCAGTGGTCCCACTGCTGCCCCTCAGCCAAGGTGGTGGCACCTCTGTGGAAACATATTTTAAGAAAGGGTAAAAAACTCTGTGCAGCAGAGTGTGAGAGAGAGGAGTAAGAAACAATGCCAGAGGAAGAGCCCTACAGACACCAGGGTGAGAGAAGGACTGGGAGGAGGTGTTCCCAGTGCTGGAGCAGGTGTTTTCCTGCAGCCCATGGAGGACCACACTAGAGCAGATATCCATACTGCTGCACATGGAAGACGCCCTGCTGGAGCCGGGGAAGATGCCCTGAAGGAATCTGCAGCCCATGGAGGGCCCACACTAAAGCAGGTTCTCCTGACAGGAACTGTGGCCTGTGGAGAGGACCCCATGCAGGAGCAGGTTTATCCTGATGGACCCATGCTGGAGGAGGGCAGAAATGTGGGGAGGCAGAAGCAGCAGACAGGATCTGTTGTGGGCTGACCACAACCCCTGTTCCTAGAGGAGCTGGGAATGGAGGAGTGAAGGAGTTTTTGTGTTACCATGTAATTGACAGGACACAGGTAGAGTTCAAATAGTTTTGAAAACTTTTCATATTTGCCATTATTACTAGTGAAGTGTCACAACTGCAAGCCTGAGAAAAAGGGGATTGGGGAGAAGATGTTCTAGCTTTCAGGTTTTTTTCCTAACAATACAACTCTGTTATAAATGGCAATAAAATAATTTTCTTTAAGTTGAGTCTGGTTTGCCAGACTTGGGTCAAGATAAAGTGCTTTTCCATCTAATTTTTTCCCACCACATTGTTGAGGAGGAGGACTGCAAGAGCAGCTGGGTTGGTGTCTGGCTGCCTGCCAAGGTCAGCCCAGCATAACTTCCTTTATGGGCTTTTAAAGTATTATGAGTTTTACATGGCTCTCTGTACTTTATTGTCTTTCCACACATGGGCAGATATCAGATTCTTTTATGAAGAGCTGTATTTCTAGATTTCGGAGATTTTTATTAAGTATTTAAATATTGATAGGCTTTTTATGACAAGAATTGTAATCAGAATGGACTAAGAATGCTAGCAGGCTGTCTGAATTTGTCCAGGAACCAAACTAGGGGAAATGAGATAATGCTCTAAGTGCAGAAATGCATTTATTCTCTTTATTTAATGTTTTCTGTGAACATTATTTTTTGTAATTCAGAAAATACTTACTTCATGATATATATTTTCCAAGTAATTTCCTGAAATATTTGATTGTAGCTATACTATGAAAAATATGGTAAATGTTTTCATATTGGCATGCAATTGATAGGACACAAATAGAGTTCAAATGGCTTTGAAAACTTTTCATATTTGCCGTTAATTCTACTGAAGTGTTACAGGTACAAAACTCTTGCATATATATTTCTTGCCATCTCAGTGAGAGTTTTGGGTATCGAAAGATTATGAGATTAAGAATAAAATTTAAAAATGTGTTGCATACATTTATTAGGAATTTTAATGCATTCAGCTGGATCTTGACATAGAGTTAAAATACATCTTCAGTGTAAGGTTTCACTAGAGTTGCTCTATTTGTATTGATTAACCAAGAACACTAGTTACGGGTTGACTTTGCTGTTGTACTTTATAATTGATAACTTGAATTTAGTTTCTCTTCCATTACCCATGGTGGCATCCTGTATTTCATCATACAGGTATTGGCTATAAATACCTCATTAATACTTTATTTTGAAACAAGTGTACTTAAAATCATAATTTGTGTTGCAGTGACACTGTTCACACAAATTTAACCTTAAGTATGTTGTTATTTTGCTGGCAAATACTTTATTTTCAAAGATTTATAAGTTATTAATTAACATAATATCTAAAGAAATTTAGTGTTTATATCTTGAATGTGGGAATAGAATATTATTCCCAAGAAAAAGGGCAGTGTGTTTGTTAAGGATTTTGAAACTTGATAAATCATTATTAAAATTTTATTGCAGAATGTAAAGATACCATATAGCTGTAGGAGAAAATATTGCTTTTGTATGCCTTAATTCCAAACACCTTTCCTTTTTGGGGCAGGGATATGGGATTCTTTTTATTCTGTGTGTTTGTGAATATCCTTTAAAGTCAATTGTTTTTACCATTTAAACACTGTCCAGATGCTGAAAAATAATTTCATATTTACTGACTCATGACAATGCCTATTAACTTTTGCATAATCTAGTTCTGATCATAAAACTGGCTTAGCAAACAAGTGAAGATGACTTTTGGGGTATCTATTTAGTCCTTAGTGGCTATCTGTCCAAATCAGAGAGCCACAATACCAGATAACTTCTGTCAGACCCTGCACAGGAGAGGTCCAGATCAAGAACAGAGGGGTATTACTGGTCAGGACTGAAATGCATTTGCAGAGCTCTTCAGGGAAGCTTGTGTAGCATCTGCTAGTACTATATCTGGCATTTTTAACTACTGCTATCCGTTCCTTACTTGAACAAATACACATTAAATTCAACCCAAACCTCAGAAAGCCTTCTCTATCAGTCCATCAAAAAGAAGAAAAACTTAAGTCCAACAGCAAAGACCTAGAATTTAATTACAGAAGCAGAGATGCTTATGAAGAGGAGGAAAAAAATATCTATGACTTGAACACACTGTCTATAGCTGGTGCAGTTGCACCTTTTCTCACTGTAAAGGGTAGAGTTTCATTTAAAAAGTGAGATAGGAGTGTAGGTGTAAAAAATGCAGATAAGTTTTGCATCTTCATTGGTATTTACAGGAATAACTCTTGCAAATGAATTTTTAGATGGTTTGCCTAATATGTTATGTGTATCTTGGGCTCTTTTTTTTTTCAAATGTAGTACTTTAAAATGAATTGAAAGATGAAATATCTGAAAGGATGACACAGTACTATGTAGAGTAAGAAGTTTAGAAAAGGGATTGTAGTTATAGATGAGGAAAACTACAGTACTGTTGCAGTGTAATATGCATCTTAGTTGCTAAACACTATTTTGGAAATGAAAGAGATGAAGATACAAGTGTCTCTATCTTTCTTCCACCTCTCCTTGTAAACTGCAGCAAAGGCATTACCTCTATTCTGTTTTTTGAACAGTGGCCAATATCTAGGTTATGAAAGGAACACTAAAATTTGCAATAGTGTAATAAGACAACTAAGTTTTACATGACTTTCATGGTTTTATGCAATGTGTTTTTGTATTTTCATGTCAGTCAGTCATTGAAAATGGACGTTCACTTCAGCTGTCTATGGAGGTTTATGATTTCTCACACTCACATGAATAGGGATGTATATTTATCTTTCATCTTAGTTAAAGACAGTATTGCATCTTAGATTATTTTTGTTTGCTTTTAGACAAGTAGAGCTGACTAAAATTTCTTGTGAAATATTCCAGCCCTATGGAATTACAAAACTTGTTGATTAAGTAGAATACAGTTCTTGTTAACTTACACTTTCCCTAGAGAGCTACAAGAGAAAATAATGGATATATTTTTACTAGGATTTGTGTTCATTATTTATAGAAGTGTAGCTTTGTTTTAATTAGAATGATGAGTTCTTTACTCTTGGTGGGGGGAAGAGGCTTAATATTCATTCCAGACCTCTGAGACAGTAAGTCCCACTTTCAGGTGCATCATCATAGTGATACTGTGTGGTACAGTTATAAATGTAGACCCTGTGAGAGACTGTTGCGTTTATGAAAACCATTTGTGATGGGCCTTGTTAGCTTCTCAGCAAACCCCGATATCAATACAGGCTGGGGGGGATGGAAAGATTGAGAGCAGCTCTGAGGAAAAGGACTTGGGGGTACTGGTGGCTGAAAAGCTGGACATGAGCCAGCAGTGTGCACTTGCAGGTCAGAAAGCCAACCGTATCCTGGGCTGCATCAAAAGCAGCATAGCCAGCAGGTCGAAGGAGGTGATTCTGCCCCTCTACTTCACTCCAGTGAGACCCTACCGGGAGTACTGCATCCAGCTC
>VZTV01123534.1:0-30530 GCA_013400875.1 Anhinga rufa
ATTCTATGATTCTATGACCTCCAGGGCTTGGTGCCTTCAGGAGCGGGGCCAAGGAGCAGCAGCCCAGGACACTCATGGAAAAAAGCAAAAAGGGAGTGGAACAAGGCTGCCAAGTGCATTTTCCCTTGAAAACCCTATAAACAGCAGAGTGACACCCTGGGAGTGGGATTCTACTGGTACATTTATCAACCAAGCGATATCTAGACAATTAGTTGTTTTCTTTAATTTAGGATTAATTTTGTCTCACTAGTTTAAATTAAAGCCCCCAATAGGATAATTTCCTCACAACTATAATTTTGTTACAAGCTTTTCATTAATCCAATCACAACTTCTATAATATTATTTGGCAGCTGATTGAGACTACAGTAACCACAGGGGTTCGTGCGCATTGTCTCATTTCTGATTAAAAAAAAGTAAAATGAGTCCAATTAAAAATTCTTTTAGTACTGTCTAATATGTGAAACTCCCCAAAGTCAGGACAGAAACATCATCATTCCAGCCACGCAGCCCGTCTGCGGGTGACAGCAGAAGCTACATGCTAATGTCAGCCGTACGTAAGTGTCTGTCTAGCTGTCTATCGCAATAATATATTTAAAGAGAATTGCCAGGGTGGAAGTACTCGCATTTGGAAATATTTTTCTATGACTTTGGGGAGTTTTCTCTGGAGTATTTTGGATTGCCCTCAAGTCTCTTTCAGCTCCCTGAAGTCCTATTCAAAGCTTCCCGAGCCGTGATGCAAATATTCAGCACATGGCAATTCCCTGCAAATCTCATATTCATAGCAAGAAATGGCAGAGAGAAGAACCCAGTGGTGGAAAGGTCTTGTGGCAGTAATAACATACACAGTGTTGTCAGATGGGGAAGCTTCAGTGTGGAGATGCGCTAATTTGGAAGAAAAAAAAAAAAGAAAGAAAGAAGTGGGGATATTAAAGTGAATTCAAGTCTTAAAAATTGCACTTTCTTCAAGTCATACACAACCACTCCCGACAGAAATTTTCCAGGCATTGAAGTATAGAAGGAAGGTGACAGAAATCCCTTGAAATAAACACAACAAAGCAGTCAAAAGAGAAGAATAAAAATTAATCTAGGCTTTATAATAGAAATATTAAAGTTGATGGGACAGGTTCCCTTCTTCTCTGTGAGTGAGAGCCCCCAGGTGTGGAGGGAGAGTTTCAGCCTCGGGGGAAGCAGGTTTGCATCTCTACTCTACTCCTGAATTTGGGCCAAACATGGCAAATGTTTCCAGAGGAAAAATAAGAGGGTTTGCATGGACATTTCAAAGATAAAATGCTCCTACTTCCCATGTTAAGGCTGCATTTGCATTTTAAATTGACATCAGCCCAGATGAGAAACAGAAAAAGTTTTAGAAGAACCCAGGGGTGAACCCCACTCTCGGTTTCTCCAGGATGAAATTATCTCGTGTTTGCCACACACCCTTTGAGCAGGTCAGGCCAGGCCAGGCCACCCAGAAGCATGCCAGGTTCCAAGCAGGTCTCCAGATAAAAAATCCCCTAATTTTCAAGCTATTCCCATGCTGTGCTGCTGGGAGGAAGGGGCTGGGAAGGGGCTGTGCCTTTGCTCCCACTCTGGACACAGCATGGCTGTGCCGTGCCCTGGCACCTCTGTCCGCATTACAGACATGTGAAGTCTCAGCCACTGCTTCATTGAAAGAAGTTGGCATCTGCATCCTTCCATTGCCAGCAAGCTCCTTGACTCCTAATTAATCTCTCATTAAGAACCGTACCTGCAGTGGCTGGATGCCAACACAGCACAATGGGCAGGAGCTTTTAATCCATCCCTGGCTTCACCTTATACATGGAAGACAGAATTGAGCAATGCCAGAATTTCTATTCTGTTCAGTAATTTAGCATTTTGAAATGCACCTTCCATCCAATTCAAGGACAAGTCAAGATCCAGAAATTGCCCCCAAATGAATATGAATAAAAAAATTTCTCTTGGGGCTACCCAACTGCTTCCGCACAGGAGACCTAGGCATAGAGAGCTGGTAAAACACGAGCCCATGGGGATTCCCACCTGTTTTTATTTTCCACATTTTCCTGTCCACGCTCTCAGGGTAATTAGTTGGTTTCTGTTAAACAGCTTGGCTTTGACAAATCTGCCTTTTTCCCGGTGAAAACCAATTCTGCCAGAAACCGTGGAAGGTGAGCTGCGAGCTGCAGCCACGTCCCTGCTCGCCTGCTCCCGTGACCACCCTGGCTGCACTTGAGCACGACGGGAAAATCAATACCCCCGGCCTAAGCTGAGCATGGGCCAGTTCTCATACTTGAAGATAGCTGCATAGACAGAGAATAAGTGGTACTGCCCTTTTGTGCCCGCTTATACTGACCTGATAAGCTTGGGAATGATGGCTTTTCCACCTCAACGAAACATTTCTCTGATATCTTTTTTTCTATCCAGTTTCTACCCCAGGTTGAACACATCAAGGCTTCCTTGCTCATAAGTGAATGTTGAGCAACTTCTGCCTTCAGAGAGGGTCAGGAGGGGTTACCTTTACACAACAGCATTGCTCTTCTTCCCTGCTACCCAAGCGATCCCAGCAGATCTCTCCTTTTGTCATTACAGCTCTTCCTTTTGTGCCCTCAGCTAAAAGGAATTAACTTCTACCAGGCTTGAAAATGGCAGGGGCAGCTAATGAGGCCCATATTGATAATTATGGGTTCAGAGGCTTCATGCTATGGTCTCCGTACATCTCAAGCAACAAGGATAAGAAGTGCCCAAGAAGTGCTGAGTTTCTTGCCATGTAGGGAGGGAGGCAATCAAGCCTCATATCCAAGGAGAAGATGATGGAGATCAGTGGAGGTAAGGGGGAAACAGCAGGAGCAGCCTGTGAGCCAGGCAGCTAGGACCTGTATACATGGGACATGTATACAGCAGGCAGTCATCCTGGTGTGGTTTTTTGGTTGAGAGGTGCCACTGGGTGCTAGGATACCCTACGAGCTGGGAGAATTTAATCCCAACTCAAAACAAGAGCAGCCACACTGACCTGAATCGGGCTGTGCAGATATGCTGGACCAGGACCTGGGTGCCAAGAAGAGGCAGCAGAGCTGGAAATGCAGGGTCAGAGCAGTTCAGCCCCGTATTCAGAGGGACTCCAGTCCTAGTCCTTGTTGAAATTAGTCTTTGGATGGATACATATAAATAAATCCAGGACACTGCTTGTATAACAGTAACATTTTGCAGTATCTGGCATTTGCCGCTAGTTGAAGGCTAAGCAAACCATGCTTCAGTGGAGCATAAAATTGCTTTTCCTTTGGAACAAGCACAGCATTGTAGTAATAGGCAAAACTACATTGTATTAACGGCTGTATTTTCACATTATTGATTTACATTGTGTAATGCCATGCAAGACCTGCTTTCAATGATATGTGCATCTGTCATATGACAGTTAACTGCAAAAGGCTGGGTGCTGCTAGGAAAACGAAGCGCTGGGGATCCCGCGGCATATTTACATCTGTGTGCCCATCATGCGGAGGTGATGATTAGTAGGATGTTGTGGTAACGAGCAGGTCCCAAGTGCGCACTATGTAAATCAAGGCTGCCCGGGTCAGCTTCCACTTACTGTGCACATCCAACTTTTTCAGCCTGCTTGCTCTTCTGACAAGGAGAGCGTATGGAAATGGGTTCCCCTTGGCAGCTCCCCTCAGCTATACATGTTTCAAGGCATCCAAGATGGATGGGTTGCAATTTTTTTTTTCTTCTCCTTTCCAACTTCTTTTCTGCTGGAGCCAGATCTCTGCAGCCCTGGCGTCAGGCTCTCTATGAGGATCACCAGCTGCTAGGTGAAAGAAAGCAGAGCAGTATGAGGGTGAGCCAGTCAAGATGAAAATGGTGGAGTTTGTTACAGGAAATGTCATCACTAAATACACCTTAAAATAAGAGGACAAATGCTCTGCAGATACAGTGTTTTGAATGTAAGGCAGTTCACCTCAAATATGCAATAATAAAGTGTTGATATCAGTCTGAAACATGATCTAGTTAATACAAAGCTTGGTTTTATATTATCTAGCCTGGCGGTAAACTAGGTAAGCTTTCATCTATCTGTAATATCTGACTTCATTGCTTACATTGGCTCCAGGTGCTATGTATTATGTCAAGGAATATTAAAATGATATTTTTCTTCCTTTTTATTTGGTTATTTCTAAAGAGACTAAATTGCCTCATTGCTTGAAGAGGAAGGACAGTCCCAGATTCAGCTTGCCAGACCAGGAATTGAGCAACCGGGCTCCAGTTCATTGCTCAGTTACAGACTTTCTGGCCTCAGGCAAGTCGCTTATTCTTTTCGTGCATCATCCCCTCCAGCTGCAAAAGGACTCAGCTCTTCTCTGGAGGACGCCGAGAGCAGCAGCACGATAACGTCTGAGGAGGGCTCAGCCACCCAGAGGTTGCAGAGGGCCATGGGACACCAGGATAGATAGACTGCCCTAAAATCAAACATGTCTTAAATATTTGTCCAGAATGTGTTCAGATTTAACAGAGGTTGTTTGTTGTTTTTTTTTTGTCAGCGAGAAGTGACAATTTGAAATATTTAAATATTGGTCAAAGAATCAACTCTTTCTTTTGACATTTCTAGAGCTGTAGCGCTGCCTCAGGTGGGGACTGTGGGGTGCCCTGACGTTCCCGGCCACCTTGACCTTCTGTCCACACAGTGACACTTCGTGACTTTAGACACCAGCAGCTTTGGATCCAAAACGCAGGCAAGAAGAGCAGTGTACCAACATACACCAGCCTTGCCAGGACTAAAGGAAAGACGTTTTGCTTCTGCTGAGAACAGGTAGATATCTCTGTGTTGTGATGGATGTGTTGGTTTTTTATTTCTCTCCTCACTCCTGAAGCAGCTCAGCTCTGTCAGCACCTCATGGGGGAGATAAAATTCCAGAAAATTACTTTTGACCCCAGGTACCTACTACAACAGAGAAACATTTTTTAAAGCTTAGGACGATGCGCTGCCCATCTCCTGCCTGTCCCTGCTTCAATGCACTCATATCCACCGTGTGCTTGTCACACTACTGAAATGGAAAACCGGGGTTAAATGGCAGCTCTCCTTTTCAGTTCACCTTTAACTGGAAATTAGGGTTTTTTCACTTCCTTCCAGATTTCTTTTTTTTATTCTCTCCCAGTCTTAATATCTGCTCTTTGTTTCAGTTGAAAAAGTAGGGGACATGTTACCAAATTCTTATTTCACACAGTCCAAGATAAAATAAAAGATATGGCATAATCTTAATCATTACTGCCACAGACTGACAGAAACAACCTGAGCTAAGGAAAGTTTTCACTCTTTCATTATTGATGTTTTCTTTACTAATTGCTCTAGTGCATTTGCATTGGTTTCTTTTGAGCCTGCTCTATTCTCCAGACCTTAAAGTCCTTAATGATCAAGACTTTAATGTTGTATGTTGTTTTAAATGTTAGTTCTGTCATCAACAGCTAACAGAAGCAACGCAACTCTGAACTTGGGTCTCAGAAGGTAAAAGTCTTTTCAGTTTGTCTTTAAATACTCAGATAAATCCCGTTAGCTTTCTCCACACCATCAAAGCATTTGGATAGCATAAAGCAACTGAATACATAAAAATGTATCTAAACACCTTGTAAATCCCTACGCAGAGCTGTTGCCGACACTACTTTTAACCCTAGGAAAACATTTCACCAATTACTGATCAAATACAATACAGCTAAATTTCACTGCCAGCACATCATTTTGATAATGCGTATGGAAATTATCCATTCAATAGCTATTCAGAAATAACTTAGAAAGATTGGTTTTCAGATACTTCTGAGAATCCTAGAATAATCCCCTATAATCACTGTGGTGAGAATCCACCAACATTTTTCCCTTTGAAAAAGGCTGTTTGGGGCGAGAGCGTTGGTGGTCTCTGCCCGTCCTCCAACGGTTGCATTCAAACAATATATCTGAAATCACCAGCACTTTGCTGGCAGAGGACCGAGGGATTTCACACTCTTACATGACTCAGTCGAGAAAGTCTGCCAGCAAGGGAAGAGGCTTTATTTCTCCCCGATCAGCTTGGCTTCTCAGGTGTGCCTCAGCAACCTGTCAATATAAATTGTCTTCCTTCCTCACAAGGCACTCTTGCACCATTTTCTATCCAGAGTCTGGAAGAAAAAAAACCCACAAAACAAAACAAACAAAATAAAGTACCTAAAATAAGCAATAACTACACTTCGCGCTTCCCTGCTGCTCTGTGCCAGCTGCTAAATGCAACCCAGGAGTATTTTAAAATGTTTTGATTTTATGATCTTTCTTGCTTCTTAGTATGAGACTGAAAGGACTCATTCTTTCTTCTTTTGGGGAAGACACTATATTCTGATTTACTTTACTGATTTCATAGATGTAAAATTTGGTCTTGCTTGTCTCACTACAGGAGACAAAGCAAGAGGGCTGTTGGATGAGAAACACTTCCCTTCTCCAAAGTGGTAATTAGGCACTGGACATCAGTGTAACACAAAGAAACCCCAGATATTTCTAAAGCTTTCCTTTCCCCTTCAGTAGCTGAGTTTTTGCTCCCTTATGAATTTTATGCTGCCCAGGTACCACAGAGTCCTCTGGCCCAAGGAGAACTACATTTCTCTATACTTGGATATAAAACTTTCTGGGGACCCCCTACCTGTGTGCCCCCTCGCCACCCCACAGCAGAGGTGGAGGTGTCCCTGCTCCCGTGCCACCCCAACTGCGGTGGCTGTCCCCAGAGGAAGACACAACCTGTCAATCTAAAGCAAAGGGCACCTGGCCAGCAGCCACTTTTGCCCCATCCCAGGGCCAGGCACTTATTTCTATGGGTAATTAAGCAAGGGGTTAATTAGGGACATAAAAGCCTCCCCTGGGAAGCCTAATTAAAGACCATAGCCTCAGCTTTCATCCAAGAGGTGAGGACTGCAAACACACATGGGGGCTATCTAAATCACTAGTCTCGGTAGCAGTTTGCTACTGACCTAGAGCAGAGGAAAGAGAAATGTGTCACCAGCGAGGCACCAGCCCAGGGAAAGGCTAGGGCACCGCCAGGACTCACATACTCCCCATCCATGCTAAAACGGCAAAGTCATCCTTTGCTATCTCAAAATTGCAGGTTTCATACCCCAAAGGGCAGTGGACAGGGGTAAAAGAAGGGATAATACTGCAAAAATACTAGTCTGAAAAACCTTTCTGATAGCTGCACGTGGGTCAGTTTTCATTCACAAGCAAGTTCACAGAAGGTGAAGAGCAGCCACAAGAGCACAGGCATGAACACGCACCACAATGGCCCTGCACTGGCAGCCTAAAATCTTCACAGTTAGAGGAAAGACAAAACACCATCACCTGGTTCATAAGCAAAACCATTTCCTGGTGGCTTGCAGAGTGAATCACACACCAAACCCACTCACAAACAACATGCTGAATCCCTAACGGCTCATGGAGAGACTGACAGTAGCCCAGGACTGTCACACGGTGTCACTGGACAAGCCTTCAGCTAGCCAAGTCTGCCCGCACATCGCTCAAAGCCATGAAAGGGGCTAATTTGGGTGTATGTGCTATTTGCTATAAACAGTTGTGGTAGCTCTATGGTAACAGGATCAGGAATGTTTTGGGGGATGGAGAGGGCACATATAATCAGGCAGAGCAGAGAGGCGGCAGCACCGTAACACGCGGCAGAGGGACTGCATCCTCCTCTACCGGCTGGGTTGAGCCTTCAGCTGCAAGAGAAATTGGACGTGAAGAACATACAAATCCCCCAAACCTCGGGGGTTTCCTTCCACAGGAGGAAGCGTGGACTTCAGCAACAGCACCTGGAAATCCTGGGCAGTGATCATAAGCTGTGCTCCCGGTGAGGACATAGGGCATGGGGCAGCCAGGGAGACCCACCAGCCCCAACACTTGAGCAGGCTGGGTAGCACTTGGGGCAACCCTGCTGCAGGGCTTTTTTATACCAGCTTTACCTTCAAGACAAGATTATTGACCTTTCCAGTCCAGTATTTAACAACCCCCATTCATCCCCACTTTTCCCTTCCCTTCCACTTCATTCCCTTTGTTGCTCTGTAATAGGAGAGGCAACAGGGCACATATTTCTGCAGAACAAAGCATTATCATCCTAATTATAGTTTCCTGGTGTTTTCTTCACTTTTACCATTTTATTAAAAACAATTAGCTGAGAAGAACCATCTTTTTTAATCTCTACCCTATTGTTCTCATCTCTCTCTGAATCCAAGGAGGTCTTTTCAGAGGCTATTTTATTCATAATTACATATGTTGGAACAACTGCTTAAAAAGTGAGCCCAGAAACAATTCAGATAATACTTTCCTAGCTTGGTCCCGCTGCCTCTGAAGCGCGTAATGCTAACAATTTAAATAAAAATGTATGTGAAAACAAGTGCTTATTTTCAGCAGTCTGTGTAAATGATGTATGTAGCCATGCCATGAGCGTTGGCCTAATGGATTAAGGAGGAGCTGGAGTTGCAGTGACATCAGGAGCCAAAGACTTTTGTTTCACTGCCAGACTTGGCTCCCCTGACTCCTTTGAGGAGTTTGGCTGTAGGCAGGTATGACCGCAAGGGTAACACGGGGATTTTACAAGACAAAGATCCCAGCACCATCTGTTTGCACTTGAAACCTGCAGGACTTGGTTACTGGTGTAAACTAAAGGAAGGTTTGCCCCATGGTCTAGCTTGGCCCTGATGCCCCAAGCCTGATTTAAGCATAGACCACTCTAACTTGAAAGATGCCTGCTGGATTTTTTGCATATGTATAATTCTTATTCCAAAGCTTTCCCCCCAGTTCTCTGTTTACCCTATAGGCTTTTATTTAAAATAGTACAGCCACAGCACTGCAATTTTTAATTTGAAAGAGGTTTTTTAAAATATATTTAATTTTTTACACTGGGGAAAACTTTAAAACGTATCATATTCAGTCAGTTGGCTCTTCATGTTTTTTTTCAAGCTTCCCCTCCACCATCTTTGTTAATTACCCGTCATTTGAACAAGGGTCTTCTCCTGCCTTGATCCTGCCGTGAAATCACGATGCTATATTTGTCTTTCTAACATCAAAGTCATTTCCATGGTCACCAACTGTGATGTCATAAACACATTTTTAATGGCTTGTTTACAGCAGGGAACAGAAGGAGAGAGGAGATTATGGGTGGAAGGAAACTCTTATCGATGCACAACAGTTTTAAGCACAACTGTGAGGCTGAAACATGCAGAAAACTTGAGGCCAAAAAAAACCTCCTTGCTAAAATAAGTTTCTCTTCTGAAGCTCATCCCAGCACAGAAATCCTTTTTTAAGTTACTAGTGAACAAGCAATCCCAATGGATTGCTATTGTGTCAGTCAGCCCAGAGTTGTGCAAGGTGCTTTCTAAGATTGGAAGACAGCAAATCCCCGCCCCAATCCATCCAGCTTGCTGTATAGATGAACACACACAACACATCCTTAGTGACTCCTACAGAAATGCTTGGGCAGGACACAGTGGGATCTGAGCACTATTGGCCCATAGACTTTTATTTGTCTCAGGTCATGGCAAAAATCAGAATTCCCTCAAAAGACTCTTCAGTTGGACTAGAAGGTCCTTTTTTTTTTCCAGTGATGGCTATGGGACCCTGCAGATGGTCCTCCCTCTATATGGAGGGCTACCACATGCAGTCAACCATTCATGAGAAAGGTTTATTTTCTGGCAAAGAAGGGCAAACACCAAGACCAGCCTGAGCTTTGGGCCACAAGAATAGCAAGGTCCTTCATGCTGTGTGACCCCACAGCCCAGACTAGCTCCTTGACAAGCCCAAAGCAATGTGAACTCCTCCTAGGCAACTCTCTGCTTTGGTAGCAGGGTCGGGACAGGGTCAGCTGAAACAGTGGGGTTGTCCAGGCTCCTTAGTTAAACTAGAAAGAAAAAACCCACAAGTCTTGCACTCCTCTCCCACAGGGCACAACACAGAGATTGTCTAACAGGAGTTCATCAACACATCTGGTCTCTGTTTTGAGCTCTGCTGATGCCACTTCCATGTGTCTTGCCTTTCTTGATTCCCAATAGCTCAAAGCCAGCATCAACTGTTGGTTTCCAGTGTCTACCCAAGGCAACCCTACTCAGGTGCTGCTCGTTCTCGATAAATTAATTGGGTAGACCCAGACACACCCCGTGTTGGAGGTTGACTGACACAGGGCCTGGTGCAGCACCTCTTGTCCCACTCCAGGGCAGAAATAAATTCCTTCAGCCTTAGCTGGTCACAGCTCAAGAGAGGGTGGAGAAACTAAGTCACACATAATTTCTCTTAGAATTAATGTAGATGTTTCCCATGGTCTCCAGAGGCCAATTGCTGGTTCAGGCATTGGCCAAGCATCATCTCTTCAGGTGACAGGACACTGATGGGGAACTGCGCACCCTTCTTCTGTCCTGGAGGTCATTCAAGAGAACCCTGGTTGATGAGTTTGAGATAGCCCTGGGAGATCCCTGGCAGATGGAGCTTGCTGTGGTCAGCCAAAGAAATCAGCACTGAGCACAGCTCTTCAATGCAGGGAAACACAGAACCTTGCTGCCACCTTCTCAGGGGACATCGGGAATGGCCAGGAAAAGGGCCAGCAGGGGAACTGCAGAACTGCAGCGGTCTCTGCTTGGAAAGGGCTTCCCAAACTGGGGGCCCAGTTGGCTCCAGGGGTCCCCTGCTCTCACAGCCTGCCAGGACCAGGGCCATCCCAGCGGTACGCTCTGGGTGAGCCAGGTTCTGCACAACCCGCTGGCTTCCTCCACACCTAGCCTCTTCCAAGCAAAATCCTCAAGTAAAACTCATCCCAGAGCCTACAGGAGGAAGGATTGGGGCTGCTTAAAGATGCGGAGCTGTCCTTGGCATTTGGCTGTCCTAGAGACATCATGACAAGGCATCTCTGTACATACGCTCCGAGGAGATTATCTATCTCCCTCCCCTACCCAAAGAAAACGTGAGAGGGTGGGGAACCCCCCCCCCACCTCACTGGACGATGAAATTCCTAAATCCTCATCCCATGAGAAGAATTAATGTAGCTCTTTCCCCACTCCAATACTGGGAGCTCCCCAGTAGGGGATCATATTGTACATCTCACGCTAGCAAGGGTACATCTTTTGGCATGCTCTTTTCTGGAGCGAGCGCAGTCCTTGGCACACAGGAGCTGGGATTTCACACACCCTATTCATCACCGAGGTACAGAACAAGCAAACCACCATTTTACTGCAGTCCCACAGCAGGAATAAAATGGTGGCATAGATGAAAACTGCCAGATCAAACACAATCCAGTTGTCTGTCACCACCTGCAGCTCTTCTCCGCCTTACATGTAACGCTGAATTCTTAATCAGGTTAATATTTGATTTCTGGGTGCTTAAATAAACAAAAAACCCACCACAAAAAAAACCCATAACAACAACAAAAAAAATGCTATAACAGATGATTAACGTTGCAGCCACAAAGTACCAAGATGCAAACTGTGGATGTTAGAATTCATGTTTCTCCCACAAAACGGCAAGTCTGCAGCTCTGGTGTTTATTCACAGAGGCAACTGGCTAACACAAAGCCAGCAAGAACAACTAACTGTACACAAATTTAACATACAAAGGGCTCAATCTCTTTTCTACTATCTTTTGAGAAATGTTACAGTGGCTGACAAAGGCAAAAGTGTCCACTTAATTGCTCTTAAACAGCCCCTTCCCCACGTTACACCAAATTGCTGCTTAAACCCATGGACCTTTTGAAAGGCATTCCTGGAGGATGGCAGGAAAGTATGCAGGTGCGGGCTTTCCAGGGACAACAATTAGTACAGATCAGACAGGAGAGAGCTTGCATTTTTTCTTTGTGATTTGCACATTTCTTCTGCTCACACACAGGGTAAACTTCCCCTAAAGCTGAGCCTGAGCACTAGAACAAGTCCCAGGTCCCTGGGACTGGGGCAGACACACGTTCCTCACACTTAACGAGAGACCAGCATCAAACCAAAATTAATTTCTGTCCATGGAAAATCCTGCTCTGTATTCAGCTTTGAGTTTAAATAATAATTTCAATAACCTACACAAGCAATGGATTATTACAAATAACTTTTTCAACCAAAAATGAAGCAGTGTAACAGATAACAGCAATTCTTCCCAGCAGCATAGATTATCTTTAAAATTAAAGCATATATCGTCTCTTTAGAGCACTGAGCACACTTGAAAGTCCTTATTTATTTCTTTCATAGTCACTGACTGGAACAAAATATTTCTTGGCTTACATTTTTTAACCAGTTTGATTTGTATAGGCTGTAGATTTGCTGTACTCTGCTCTTCTAACAACACATAATTTAGTAGTGGAACATGCTTTCTGTTAGATTCCATTTAATAAGTACTTTTTATGTTTATTTTCAGATATCTGAATAATCAAATGTTGCAAAGTGAATTACTGAAGAGATTTTTTTTTCTTTTTTAAATGCATTTAACTCATTTGTAAGATATCTGTTGGTAGCAGTTAGGGATTTCTTGTTTCTTTATCTGATATATATTTTTTACATCTGATAGTTAAACCATTATTAAAAAAAAAACAACAAACAACCAAAAAACCCAACAAAACACACAAAAAACCAAGCACCCAAGGACTGGGGAAGCAACTCAAGGAAAAAAAAAAGAGTGAATGGATAGGAAAAAACCCAACCACCCCAAGAAACCAGCAACCATACTTTACTGGAAATCCTGGCCTGACCAGGTGAAGCATCCAGCATGCAGGGAGTCACTGTACTCAGGCCAGTATTTTATATCAGACCATCAGGTACTGCAGATCACTGGTGGGCAGTACAGAAATCTTACATCTTTTCAGCTTCCTATCTAGTAGAAATCACTGTATAAAATGCTCAACAATGGACCTGATCTTTCTCTTATTTTAATCAAGAGCAGCTGGGTTCAGTAAGGTCAAAATCGGGCTTTAGAGAAGCTCTTTGGATGTCCCAGAAACAGGCACAGAAAAACCTCCCCCCTCCCCCAGAAACCCCCACATTGCCACTTTCAGGGTAAAGATGAGCTTCCTTAAACATGAGCTTAAAGCTTAAAGATGGGGGAAAAAGTTCAAGTTGGATCATTTCACAGTATTATCTCTGCTGGAGAAGGTACAATGTGAGCTGACGGGGACTTTTCATAGGCAAGAATTAAGAGCGGTGCTTTTTCATTGCTTGATCTTGCAGACTACAAAAGCCCAGTCTTGCAAAAGGGCAGGCGTTGCTACTGTATAATAGGCCAAGTTTAGCCTAAAACATAAATGGGGCCTATACAGCATTAAATAGGGAAGCTGGTTCTGATGTATTGTGTTCCTGCATTTTGCTTTTTCAAAATACAGCAGAAATGCCAGATAGAACAGCAGATTTGAGCAGCTTGTGCCCACGTAGAAGACTGGCTTGCAGGTATTTGCCACAATATTCAAGAGTGGGGTAAAATCAAGCTGTAAAGTGAATTTACATGAAACAATTTATAGACACTAACGGAATTTTGTCTTTGATATTAATCAATTGGAAGGAAAAAAAAGCCTTAGTAGAGGTGACCACCAACAGGATGGGAATTGTGTGACTGTACCTTAGCCAGCAGCAGAGGCTCTCAGAGGGGCTCCTAAGGAGGTCTGGGTCCAGCTAAAGAGCCAGCAGGATTTCCCCCAGGCTGGGCTTGACATGGTCACTCACCCAGCCACGTTGATTGGGACATCCATGCTTGCAGGACACCCCTCATTTCCCTCTACGTGCTGCTTTGGCTCCCCCTAATTTTTGCTATGCATCTTTTATATTATTTCTGTAACATCCCTAAATGAGCCTGCCGAACTCTTAACATTAACTCAGGCTTCCTGACCTAGCTTTCCTTAAGGATTTCAGGGGGAAGAAAAGAAAAAAAAAAGAAATCAGACAAAAGGAAATTCTGGCACCTAGCAGCCCTTCTGCAGAGGACATCACACTGGGTTATTGTCCCAAACTCCTTACGTCTCCCCTCAGAGACCTGCATGGTGCTTTTGGGAGCAAGTGAGAGCTGAGAGAGGCAAAGGGGAAGGCAGGAGGCACAACAGTCATCCAGGAGCAGGAAAGGTTGTCCCCAGGACCCATCTGCAGGCGCCAGGGCTGACTTCCATTTTTTAATTTATTTTAGCCCAGTACATCCACATGCATCTGCCTGCAAAGTGCTGGGGTGAGGACATGCTTTGAGGAGAGGTTTGAAGAAGGCAGTGGTGGAGAGAGACGGAGAGTGTGCCAGGAGGAGGTTATCAGTCATTAGACATCACCCACAGGTGAAAACATTTGCTCATCCTGAGCTCCTGTTTCCAAATGCTATGAAGACATGAGGAAGAAGGTGCTATTGTATTAAAATATTTTACAACAACATGTTAGAAATAATGTTTGGATCATTCAATTTATTAAATAGGACATTTAGTTTAATAAAGTGAGGCCAAAGTGTCAGTGCAGTGTTATGCTGGAAGTAAGAAGGGTTGATTAAAATTCTTCCGTATATTGAGCAGCACCACAAAATGCCCATCGCCAGGCAGCTGGGCATTTACACTGCACCCTGGGAGAGCGATTGGATGGGCAAAACACAGTGGCAAAAAACCCCCAGCCTCTGATTTCAAAGGCAGAAGGATTAACCCCTATGTTATTAAATTAATAGGAACCATGAGGGAAAATACTGAATGTCTTTGCTTTGGCTCACTGTGTTTTTCTGAGAAGGCTGCAAAAGGAAATTTGTTGGGGGAAACAGTTTATGCTGCTCCTGGAGGCGGCCATCTGGGATGCTGAGATTAGTATTTTAGATTTCTATTATCTGAAACTTCACTGGCTGACTCTGTAAAAAGGAGTTTATAAATTCTGTAGTGGGGTTTAAGTAAAACTGTTTTATCTAGGGACTAAGAAATATGTGTAATTACCGTAGGTGGAGAATGCTTTTTCATTGCCATTCACCAAAATTCATTTACCAGATATTATTCCTAAGAGGTATAATTAAAATCAACATAAAATCCAGAACACAGTGAAAATAAAACATTAGGAGATAATGTCTTTAAAATTACTAGACCAAACAGTCCTCTGCACTGCGGTACAAGTGTAATCGCTCTCTGGCTAGTAGTGTTTGTTTTCCCTGTACAGAGATGCTTTGAACACCCAGGATTCTCAGGCGAGCTGTTACTTTGCAGCCCATTGTAAGAAGCCATTATTTAATACTACTCTGTATTAAACTCCTTCTCTAAGAAGCAAATGAGAGAACTTTATGAATGCAGAGTCTCGACATAGTGTTTGGTCTCTGCGTTATTTCCTAAGCTCCCATCGAAAGCAGACTGGAAACGTCCGCGGTGTTTTAGGCAGGTTCTGATCTGGACCCATGTACCTGTCACTAACTCCTGCCCTGGCAAAATATCCAGGGATGTAAGTGGGACTTGTGCCAGGGGAAAAAAACAAGTGTTGAATCCCACACTGAGTAGCAGGAGAGGCATATTAGAGCCAGGTCCTTGCACCAGATGTTTCATCCTGTTTTCTGCTGATACAGAAGACATAACCTGATGTTAGATGCCACCTCTCATTATAAATGTCTGGCCATCCTTGTTAATGAAAGACTTTGTTTTCTTTTTGCAAATGTTATTAAGCAAAGAACAAACTGATTGTCTAAATTGATTAAGCAGATTCATTCCAGTGAAAAAATTATTATTTGCCTAGTTCATTTCATTAAATCAATTCAGAGGAAAAAGGCTCCATGAATTAAACTAATCACAAATATATATTTTAAAAGCCAGCCGTTACTGGCAGGATACGGTTAGTGCAGTCAGTCACTAGGACAATAACTGAATTTTAAAGCAGCATCTTGCATTGCTTCTCAGAACCTTCTTTGCCTTTTCTTTCAGAAAATTGGTGTTTGGGGCAAAATTCTGCCCCTATTTAGTCCCATACATTCTCGTTAAACTTCTGTGGGTGCCCAGGAGTCATTCTTGGGGAAAAAACCTGTAATATTCAATGGGCATTTCTTGTTAAATAGCAATCATACACCAATTAGAAAGCTAACTCTGATAGATTAATAAGAATTTCTGAGTGCTTCGATACAAGCTCTTGAAAACCACATATTTTTAAAAATAAAAGATCATTCATTTATTAGACTGAACACACACAGTCATAAGACTCACTCTTCTTGTAGTCAGAGAAGGTTCCTGTATAATGTTTTGCAGGACACAGATGGAAAAGTCAGCCTAGAATGCTAATATTCAATTCAGTTAAGAATAAAGATCAACCATTACTTTTACATTTCTCCAGCAAATTATAGACAGGGTTTGAGCTTTTTGTGAATGGACACACATGTATTTGATAGATATTTTTTCCCTACAAAGATAACTTTGAAACCATCATTCAAGAAAAATCTTTTGTTATCATCTACATATTTGCAAATACGTTTGTCACAGATGACTTGCTAAAAGCACCCGGGTCGTACTTTACAGTTGATCCAATAAAAATAACTCTCCAACTTTTTCTTCTTTATATCCTTTGAGCCCAGAGGTGCAGCAGGGTGGCCATAACTCCCGTACCATTAACAAGGGTTAAGTAAAGACACTGTGGGTGCGTGTTGTGTGGTACAGCCTGGAGATACCGCTACTACATTTTCATCCCCATCTCAGGTTAACAATTCAGAGCAATATTTTCCTACCAAATGCTCATATTCAGTCCCACAGCTCCTTGATGGTGCCAGTTTCAAGTAACTCTAAATTGCCCTGTCTTGTGCTGAACTTCCCAAAAGCAATTTGCCTGGCATCCATGGTTCAACACACAGGCACATGTACACGAAGAAACACTTTGTAATTACAGCTCACTGGTCTCTTCTTCCTTTTTCAGTAGCTTTTCTCTAAAACAAGGGGAAATTTTGCCTCTGCCCATTGTGCCCGCTGAGGGCTGAACTGGCGGGGCAGATGCTCCGTGGCACAGCCGATGCCTCAGCACCCGTGCTTGCCGTCAGGTAAACTTTGGGATCTTAAACAAGAAAAGATTTTACAATGCTGCAGTGTGAGAGAAAAAGCTATGAACACTGTGGCATAAGCAATAATTTAAAAACACATGGCACAGGCAATAACAGCAAAGCTCAAAGAGCTCACAGCTAAGACGGTAAAAGAAACCTCAAATACAGAACAGCATTATAAAAAGAATTTAGTGCTTTGAAAGACGCAGTAATGACAGCTCTGAGGATTCATCCCTCCCCTTCACCCTGGAAGGGAGGTCCCCCATCTCCACACCGCCAGGGTTGGGGACAGCAGCATCACATCACAAGTGTGCTGGGTGCTGCCAGCCCCGGGGAGGCCCAGGGAAAGGAAAGGTTTCCCCCTACCCTGTGCTTACACCCATGGCTTCTCCTGGACCCCCCAAGCCACCTCCCTGTGTCCCCTCGCCGGGCATTAGCCACGGCCCCTCCACTGAGCAGAGCTGCAAAAAGCAGCAGAGAAGGGCTCAGAGTGAAAAAATCTTTACTAGGTCTTTTCATTTAAAAACCTGTGTATTTGCCATTCTGATTCCTTTTAGTATCCCAAGGAATGGAAACACTTTTCAGATCACATTTGCCGGCTGAGCCAGCCTCCCCTTCCTTATGGCATTAGGAACCAGGGTGCTTTTCCAGAAGGCGGTAAGGATGGAGCCCCTGGCAAGCAGCACCCAGGTTTCCAGGGAGCTGCACGCAAGGCATAGGGCAGAGCGGAGATGCTGAGGTGCCAGGTAAGAGCTCTGCCAGCTCACACCGCGCCGGTTGACAAAGCCTGCTGCCGTCTGGCAAGTAACACAAATTAGAACTGACAGAGAAATGTGACAAATTCATTATTAATGGCACAACTATTCTTTAATACGTAGAAGGCTGTACTAGATTAATAAAAACAGGCTTTTGTATTCTTATCCGACAGCAGTGATGGTGTGTGATCTCCAGAAAAGCAAGCACTGCTGATGCTGGCTCTGGCTCTGGCTGGCATCGGGATGCTGTGGCGGATTCGGCAGGGACAGGATTTCTCTCCAGGACATTGCAACTCCTGCACGCTCCAGAAGGTCATGCAGGCTGACTTTGTGGCAGGGTGAAGCACTCACACAAAAGGTCAGCGTGCCGTGGAAACCCGCACACAGCTCCTCCTCGGGGGGCTGCAAACCTCTTGGTGTTCATTAGCATCTGCCTTGTTTCATCTCAGCCTATAGTGGGTTTTAAGGGGGCTTGTTTATTTTTTAAATAAAGAGCAACCCATGGGGTGTATCAGGGACAGAGGGACTTGCTCACTCCAGCTGACCCATCTGCAAATCAAAGCTACAAGCAGCGCACGGGTGGATTTCTGTCTCTCTCCACCTACCTGTACGCGCAAATACACATCCACACATACAAGCTCTCAAGCAATCTGTATCTCAGTCTATATATGCATACATTCATTTATATATGTATACATTTACTTTTATTTTTACTCCAGGTGTATAAATGAGACCCATCAGCATGTAATATAAATACTTCATTTAACTTCTCATTAGCATTTATTCCTTCTATCTCTGCTATTTTATTTTTTTTTTACTTGTTCTCTTCAGAGGGAAGAAAACACAGCGTCAGGGAAAAATATTTCAAACAAGTATTGAAAAGGATGAGTAATTAGGCAAAATGCATTCACTCACTCTCATTCTTGCCCCCTTTAAATCTAGGTGTAGTTGCAGTGCACAGGCCACTTACAGAGAGCCCTCAACAGTTTCAGAGGAAATATAAGGCCACAGAGAAATGCCACTTGACTTTCCAGATTTTTATTTTAGAAGAGACACTGGTTTATTTCTTTAGAAAGAATTATTCTGATAACTTGCTGCTTTTTTCAGCCTCCTTAGCATTTTCCACAACATTTTCTCATTTACTGGAGGCAGGTTGCATCACCCCTTGCCGCCTCCCTCGCATCCAGTACTAAAGGTCTCTGCACTGGCTGGCTGACATGCCGCATCCCCACACAGCATCCTGGCAGTCCCCGGGCTTGGAGGACGAGGCAGGTTCTTGCCAACCTCAGTACAGACACACGGCCGCAGCCTGGAGCTCCCCAGGACAAAACAAGGGCAGGGAGCGCGGCTCTTAGAAAAACAAATGTGACACCAGGTTGCAACAAACATTGTCCAGCCACGAAAATGCTGCCATGCAAACCAGAGCCCTCCTTCCCCCGTCTCAACTCCAAGAGTGGGAACCCACCCCTGCACCGGGATAGCTGCGGGGTACGCTCGGCCGAGCGTGGCGGCTCCTGAGAGCAATCAGAGGCTTCCCAGGAGGGAGAGGAGCAATAAAGCATGTGGCATGCTGTCACCGTGGGGGAAAAGGGGTGACAATGCCTCCTGCCAGAATTGCAGTTCGTGGGATTTGGGGAGGAGCACCTGGCAAAACCACTGCTGGACCAGCACAGGGGATGCGAGGGGCAAAGCATGGGGTGGGAATGAGCCATCGATGCACGTTGTCACCTGCTGCCCTGCCAGCACCCGACCGCTGAACGGAGGGGAGTGCTCCTGCTCCAGGAAGCCCAAGGACAAGCCCCCGGCACACCTCATGGGGATGCACTCGGAGGCAGGAAAAGGCAATTCCTGGAGCCTGCTCTGGGCCACCAGCTTCTGTCATACAATAAACAGAAAATTCCATATACTCAAAGGAAAAGCTCCCACAGGAAACTATTTCCTTGAATGTTTTAAGTTGAATGTAACATAAAATAAGAAACACTCCAGATGGGGATGGAGCCACAAGGGCTGGAGGGTCCCAGGAGAGAGGGACACCTACATCCCCATGGAGGTGCAAGCCCTTTACCCTGGCTCCTGCCACATGGGTGCCAGCACCTCCAGGAAGCCACGGTATGGCCCAAAGCAGCCTGGAAGATCTCACTGCAGCTCCGTTGTGCCTTGCCACCACCCTCTGCATGGGCTCTCCACACTAACTGGGGGGCACGGTGCGCTGGCTGCTGGGACTGTCCCCTCCAGGCCACGGCAATCACGGCCAAGGTGCTGTACCCAGTGAGAGGGGACACGCGAACGTGGCATCGCACGGTGAGGGGCCCGGGACAGTGGAGCCTCCTTGGTCTTCAGCAGCTGAATTAAAAACTAAGGGGCAATGGCAGCAGTGTCGGGATCCTTTGAGTCGGTGGCAGTCGGCTGCTATTAGCACACAAAAGCGGTGCCGAGCAGCAGAGCAGGACAAAAGGGGTGTGGGGCAGCCAGACAAGAGAGAGGGAGGGTGGAGCGAGACAAGAATGGGAGAGGAGCCACGCAGACAAGAAGGAGGGGAGGGAGACACGCACACACACAAAAATCAGAGAAAGGGAAAGACAAGGGGATAACAAGGGGGGAAGAGACCGCATGGGGAAGGGCATTCCTCACCTGGCCTGCTCCCACTCCGCGCCCCGCACTGTTCTTTTCGCTGTTTGCTTGCCCCGTGCAAGGACACCACAGCAGAGCATCAGGCCTTTGGGTTGAACCTCCAAATCCAAGAGGATTTTCCCACTCACCCAAGTTTTGCATTGCTATCAGTGAGGCTGCGATCGGTGGATCTGCAAAGGGACCTGGAGTAACTGGGTGAGTTTCTCACCAACACCCATATTTCTCATTCCTGTTCCCAAAAATGTGCCTTGGATGGTGCCACAGCCACAGCTACCAGCACCCACCTGCAAAACCAAGAGCTGGTCCTAGTTAACATCAGCTTATGGACAGGCATGGGTCAGCCGGGGCAAACAAACCAAAATTACTACTCTCGAGCCCAGATGCTGCCAGATCACTCAGCCTCAACCCCCCGATCCCCCAGCCTTCCAAATGAGCCTAAAAATCCCTCTTTGCTTGGCGTATTTCTCCTTTACAAGCACCCCACTAAACCAGGGTGTCCCTGGGGGAGATGCTCCCCTCCCTTCTGCAGCCAAGCAGCCCCAGCAACCTTGCCAATATTTTAGGAACAGGGTGGCGGAATAGCAATAAAACTCAGAAGAAGGAAAAGGTCCACATCAGAAGATGCTGTAGAGCTAAAATACACATCAGCTTTAGTTTCCTGATAATGCCCCTATAAATGACGGAGTAAATGGCAGAACAAATGTAAAACTCCCATCGTTCTCAAGGATATTTGAAAAGCTCTCGTGTTTCCAGTGTTTCATAAAACAAGAAAGTCAGAAATGTAAAACACATTTTTAAAGTATGAACTTGCAGGGAATTCAATAAAACATGTTTTTTTTCCGACTGAAAACATTTCTTTATCTTTAGGAATGAAAAATAACACCGCTGGCTAAAGTGTCTCAGGCTGGCAGCACACTCAGCTCCATCTTTGAGCTCTGGTACCCTTCACAGAGCACAGCAGCCAGCACTCGCCCCGCTTCCCTCTTCTCTCAGGGTCCCATCTGCCTCCCTGATTCCAAACTAATTTCAAGGCTTTCTTCTTTTTATTAGGATCTTTCTAGCTTTATATCTTTCTTTTTCCAGAACACCAACTCTCTAGCATCCCCTCTCTAAAATAAAAAAAAGGTGACCACTTTTCTTTCTAATGCCACTGCCGCACTTTCGGCCACATTTCTCCTAGTTACCAACATCACCATGAGAGCTGATTTCATAGAAAGGCCCATTTCTAGTCTCTATACGATGGTTACTGCAGCACATGATTTCTCAACCCACATCATCCAAACAAGACCCAGCACTGGACTGGTCCTCCTTGGGCCACAGCTCCCCAGAGCAAACAAAATAGCTGAGGTGACCAAAACCTGCATGAAGTAACCAAAAGTGGGTGCTGACTGCTCCAACTCTCCTTGTTTGAGCTGTCCCATGCCGGTGAGAAAAAGGTT
The DNA here is from genome assembly GCA_013400875.1 of Anhinga rufa. NCBI lineage: Eukaryota > Metazoa > Chordata > Aves > Suliformes > Anhingidae > Anhinga > Anhinga rufa. The sequence continues at coordinate 21,771 of VZTV01123534.1, forward strand.
GATGAAAAAAAAAAAGAGAGAGAAAGGGGAAAGGGAAAAAAGAAGGGAAAGGAACTTCTTGGATTGATCAGGAATGACTCACGTGCATGTTCATAACCTAAAACAAGGATCACTGAACAGTTAAACCTTGACTTCAGCTACAGCTTAGCTGGAATAAGGATTTCATTTCCAAGTGCTTACTTGCACACTGCTATTTATTTCATAGAGCTGGGGCAATCGTCATCTCTGGCTTTCCAACAGGGCTAAAGCAGACAGTTTGTGGGTGCAGGCATTAAAATGTTCACAACACCTTTAAAAATGTTTTTTAAAAAACCCAGATATAGTTGTTAGGTTTCAAATGTGCAAAGTGTTAACCTCCCCACAAAGCAACTTGAAAGAAAGATTTTTGATCAGCACCAGTATTGAGAATAATTCAGTTCATATGCGTTGAGATAGCTGTGGGAGACAAAATATTTTAGAAAACTGTTGCCCAGGATCCTTTACAATTTCAGTTTTCTTCTCCTACAGAATATTGAGGTCTAACGCAAGGATGAGCTGCAACAGAAACTGGCAACAGGAAAAGAGGGAGTCAGCAAAGATCCCCACTCATAGACACACGTGCGCATGTGCTGGTGCAGCACGTTTCAGGTGATGATGGGGGATTCCTCTGTTAGCAGAGATAACTTTCTACATAGGCTCCATAGTTTGCATTTTAATTTTTTTATCCTTGCCTTTTGACTTCCAACACTAAGCATGACAGGAACGCTACCATAGGTAATTTGGGAGCTGAAATAAGTGATGCCCTTTGAAATAGGAGACAAGACTAGGTTCATTTGGATGTATGAATTGATTACGGTCAGGGGAGATGGGTTGGGGTTTAGGACAGCAATAGGGGTCTGGAAAATGTTGCCTCTGGGCTAATTCCAGCATCTTTTTCCTCCATCACGTTTGATCCTGTACAGCTCAGGATAACCTGGAACACCCCAAATGGGTTTTCCCCACGCAGAGGCCTCTGGGAAGTACTTAAGGTGCGTGATTTCAGACACGAAAACTTCTTCCCAGCCCAGGCCATTCCATGGGAGCCAATTCCTGAGCAGCATGAGGACACCTCGGTCTTCAAATCTTTCCCAAATTCTGTCAGGATGCCCTGAGTCTTTGTGATTCTACCAAATGTATGTCACGCCTCCTCAAGTTAATAACAGATGTCCCAGGAAAGACAGCTCTTGAGGTCAGGGAATTTTTTTTTCTTTTTTTTTTCTCTTCTTTTTTTTTTTAAGTGTTGTCTTTTCGCTTCCCATTTGGAAGGGGAGGGTGAGTGTGAGTGCAGCCCCCGGAGCCGCCTGCCCGGCCACCCCTCGCCCACCTCCCCGGCCAGTGGCCCCAGAGCCCGCGGCTGTGAGCGCTCTGTTTATCTTACACAAGTGTCCCCTGAATGAGGAAAAATAAATAGAAGAAGCAAACATATGACTCTCCTTAGCACAAAACCTCCCCACCTCCTCCTCGCCTTTTTTTTTTATTATTATTATTTTTTTTCCTCCTCCTCTGGAGACATAAAAAGAGGCTGCGTCTGCCCCTGTTGAATGTAAATGCCTTTGAAGTGGAACTAATCATTTCAAGGATAGTTTGCGTTGTCCTAACAACGCAGCTGAATTGCGAAGCCCCGCTTTTTGTTGAAGATATGTTTTCTTTCTTTGAGCCCAACCTGATGATGATATACTGCTTTCACGCTCTGTCCTCCCGCATCGTAAATCTCCGCTGCCGCCTTCCCCGGCCCAAACTCCCCCACGCCAGCGGGGGACCGGCTGCGGCCCCCCGGGCCAGGCTGGACCAGCTTGAGCCCTGGCCATCACTGCCGGGCAGCACATCCCCTGTGCCCGCAAAGGAGGGACGCAGCCCCGGAGAGGGGCACGGCAGCCGGCCCTGCACCCGCACCCGGGCACTCCTATTCCTCCCTGGGCACCCCTCCATCCATCCTGCTCTGGGTACCCTTAATCCTCCCGCCCAGGCATCCCGCACCCCTCCGAGCATCCCTCCCCAGGCCCTGGGGCTCCCCCAGGCTGCCGCCTGCCCTGGTCCTGCAGCTCCCCTTAATACCATTAGTGACAGAGCGAGGTCGGGTTCTGACTCTAGCTTCACAGTCAAGGCTACCAGGAGGCAACCTCGGAAATGCCCCACTGTCCATCCACTGGATGTCCACTGGATGGACAGACAGACAGATGTGCACAGCCAGTCAGCAAGCGGCCAGTGGGCACCCTGAGGGACCCTGTCCAGCAGCACAGCTCTTCTGAACCCCAGCTCTTCTGGGCTTGGATGCTTTCCCCACCAGGTCTCATTCCTGGTCAGGATCTCTGTGGTGGGGCAAGGTCTGGGTTAACTCCCCCCCAGCAGGCGTTTGCCGGCTGACAACTCTTTTTTTTCTTTTTTTAAGAACACAGAAACATATTTTATTTACTGCCTCCTATAAATTATTTACTAGCAGGGCTGAGGTAATTCCATTAAAGCCGCATGGTTTGCTTATACAAAATAGTTATCTGGGGACTGTTTTTTTTTTCTTGCCATCGTGAAGACACACGGTTGCCAGAGAGCAGGGAAAGAGGGGGTCAGGAAGAGCTGACTGCTGGAGAAATGGGCCTCAGGAAGCAACACAGGAACAGAAAAGAAAGAAATAGCTTTGGCCCCTCTGTTTATGAGGCCCTGCAAGCACGGAAACAGCCACTTCCCAGGCGGGAGCCAGCAATGGAGCTGGGGCCAGCCTTGGTTCATCCCTCCCTGCCCCTGAGTTGGACCAAAGATGGGGCAGGGGGTGACAATGCGTGTGGTAGCAATCGAGACCACCCGGGCTACGTCGGCAAGACATGCCTGCTTCCCCAGGAGAGCAGTGGGGTACCAGCAGCAATGCTCCCCACCATGCTGGCCTTGGGACAGCTCTGCTGAGTTGTCATCCTGGGAGGCCTTGTTGCCACAGATGCCACCCCGCAGAGCCACAGTGGGACATCAATAAGGTGCTATGGCCCGCACTGGAGCTGGGATGGATGGGCTGGTTAAGAGGCTTGGAGGCAGCCCTAAGCTCTTCCTCCACATCTTCCTCAACCTGAGAATGCAGCTCTTCCTGCTCCAGCCCCATCTGCCCACACGGACACCCAAACCCACAGGCTCAGCGCCTCTGACCGGTGCTGCTGCAAAGCTCAGCTGCTGGGAACAGGATCACTTCAGCACCCACGATCCCCGCGCTCATCCTCCTCAGGCCCTTTGCAGCAAAACAGCCCGTGACAGCCCCTCACGAGTTCAGCTCAGAGAAGATAAACACCCAAACCCGTGTAAGCTCCCGGGGGGGGGGGGGGGGGGAGAAAAGTGACTCAAGAGTGACAAAAAGGAAAATTCCAGGTGAATATCAAGAAACTGTTTACCCTCAGAAAGTGGTATATTAGCAACCATTCCCAGTCTACTAGCATCTTCCCTTAGAAGGAACTCCCAGAGTTTCCCTGTTGGGGAAGATATGACAATTAATGAGGCCATCTCTCTTTCTAATACCTTTTTTTCCTACCCCATGCAGGGGTGTTTGCTAAAAAAAGAAGCAGAGGACTTGGTCCTGAAGCTCTAAGTACTCAAAACACAAGTCTGAGAAAAGCAAGGTGTAAAGAAGTTGGAAAGCAAACCGCCAACTCCAAACAGGCAGCACTGCCTCTGGTTGAGATGTGACGTATATGCGCTACTGATGTTTTAATATTGATTTAAACAAATAACTCAATTGCACACAGGTACCTTTATTGCAGCTGAAGTTCTCTGCATTCCCCATCTGTTACCTTCTAGTCCACGAAACCTCTCAATCCCCTCAAGGTGACATAGGCCTGTGAAGAAAGGAGCAGAAATTGCCACTCACTATTTCACCACCAGAGAGATGTAATAAAGTTTCTAATAAGTGAACTTGAATATTTTAAATTTGCTTTAATTCCTGCAAGCAAACACTTCATTTTCACATGGATTCAGTCACACTTCATTGGCATCTTTCTGCCCAAATAATCTTGGCCCTAGAACATTAATAAGTTATTGATATAGTATTTTATATGTAAAGAGTGCAAAACCTGTTTCAGTATATATTAAACCAAGGTGTTGCTGATCAGCATGGACACACCAACTTCTGGGAGGCCAGAACCTGAATGCTGAAGATACAACCCAGATGTGGAGTGGGTGCCTGCCAGCCCACCCTGCGCCGTCCCACTGCCCTGGCAGCAGAAAGCAGGAGAAGCCCCGTTACAGGGTTTGGGGTTTTTTGCAGTTTCTCTGGGCTCTACAGTAGCCTCAGAGCAGCTGAGCAGCAGATGCTTCAGCATTTCACCTTGGTAGGCAGATACTCCCCAGCCATAAGAGCTTCCTGGCTGCACGTCTCCTCTCACAGGACTTTTCAGTGCTTTTAAAAGTCAGATTTAGTAGCACTATTTATAGAGCAGACACTGAGCAGGCAGTCTTTCCATGTCAGCTTCTCCAGGTCCTCTCAGACATGAGCTGCCATATTGGAGGCTGGGATTTTCCCTCTAAGAGAATAGCCTGTGGAAGCAGACCCTGTCTTTGCCCATCTGCGGCAACCACTGCCTGATGTTCATGAGAGACCCGGGGATGCTGGGGGCGGTTCATGTCTTGGGAACGTGAGTTCATGTCTCCTGAATCACAAGTTAAGCCTAGAAATCACACAGCTCTTTCTGAGGAATGTATTTAGTCCTTTTAAAAATTTCTGGCTTTTTGATTCTCCAAATGGTTTTTGACTCTAAAAGCAGAGTTTCTTATATATGACCCAGAACTTAATGGTGATGCCCAACAAACCTCAAAGACCAGCAATATCGTAACTCATTTCTCAAGTATTATCATAAGAAACCGGGTTTCTCTGTTTTGTTTAATATATTTGTGACATTTGCCATTGCTGGTGACAGACACAGAAAATATACTCAGGATCTGTGATGGTGCAAACCAGAAATATTGGGGTTGGTCTAGGGGTTGGATCCAAAGCTCCACAAAATCAGCAACTCCAGCTGACTCCAGTGGCCTCCACTGGGCACTTACAACCGTTCACAAGGGCAAGCAGGCTGGCAGGGTTTGCACAAATCCTCGGAGGGACGTGCTGGAGACCTGGGTTGTGAACGGACGCAGAGTTTGAGCCAAGGAACAGGTTCCCCCTCACTGCTATAAGCGGGTGCGATACCATGGGCATCCCTGGCTGCAGGGCCATTGGTCCTGCTCACACCAGCACCAGACCAAGTCCTAAGCTTCCTAAAACACATACTTAAACAGAAGTTACCCAGTACACCTCTGCTTTCATCTAAAAGAAACCTACTTTTTAACGTCTTAATAAGGGCTTTGATTTCTCTAGCCACACCACCTTGGTAACCATGGAAATTGTTTATGAGAACTGGTAAACCCACTACTCTTTAATAAATGTCATACCCAGTTATAGAACAAGTGCTTTATGATACAAAAAAAAAAAAGGCGTGCATGAGTTGCCAAAGTGTTTGAATATTTCATTTAGTGTGTTCCCTCTACATCTTGAAAATACACACAAAGCAGCCATTTTTACGATACAAAATGCCGATATAAAATATGCATACATTCAGCAACATGTGCTTTTGTTTTTCCTCTTTACGTATCATCTTTTCTGAAACTATCCTGCAGGGAGTTTGAAATTCTCACCCAGCCCCTCATCGGCTCTTAGTTTACTGAATTAAGACAGAAAAGAGGCAGCAAAAAAAAACAAACAAACCAAAACACCAAAAAAATCCACCCCAAAAAAGCAAAAGCCTCAACTCGAAGCATCCTGGGATAGATTCTAAGAGGTTATCTTTAAAAGGTAAGAGAAAAAAGTGCAAACAGCATGTAGCATGAGAAAAGCTTAATGTGAGAGAAACACCCTTCAAAATTAATATGTCTGTTGGAGCTGCAAAAGCTCCTTTAGTTGCAGCCTGCCTACATTAACACTTTTGGACAGCCTAGCGCCTCTGAGACTCGACTGAGGAAATATTTCAGATACATTTTCTTTATGATGCTCCAGATTGTCAATCTTTACATAGCATCAAGGGTAGATTCTCTTAAGAAAATATGATATGAATCCCAAGAAGCAGAATTAAGAAAAAATAAGTCTAATGAAAAAAAGAAGGAAATTTGCTATTTTTTTCCTCTTTAAATAAGGCTAGATTCTGATCAGTGACAGTGATCCAGGACACAACTCTTCTAGGCACATGATACAGTGAAATATCATTACAGCATACTATGAAGATATTGCTTGGGGGGGTTTTATGTTGAAAAAGTCTTAAGTAGATCTTAGCCCTTAAAGAGTGGTGCTCATCCTCCCATTAAAGGATTTGCTGAATCAAAGTAAAAACATTTTAACTGCAGCAGTAGGAGAGTCCCATCCGATCACAAACACACTCCACTCTCCTGGATAACATGTATTAAGTGATGATAACACGTACGCAGCGATGCAGCTCAACTCTGCCCACTCCTGTGGGCAGCCCGGGCAGCCTCCCCTCTCACAGGCTGTAATTTTGGCTCCCCCATCCCTGCACCTCCTGACGAAGCATTTTGTGGCACTGAGGTCCAGTGAGACACTTGAAATCTCACTCTTAATATCTGTTTTTAATCTCTCCTCATTCAAACTGTCCTAGCTTGGGATAGTTGTATATATTACTATGCCTGTCAGGGAGATGGTGAGAATAATATAGGCAAATATGAGCTGGTCCTGGTCAGGGCTGTGGCAGGGAGCACAAAGAGGCTGGCAGGGGGCGAGGGGGCCATGGCCCAGCATTTTTGCTCATCTACCTACCCACATGTCTAATTGCTGGTGAAAAAAAGGCTGAAGCAAGGAGGCTCCAGGCCAGCCAACACAGGGGAGCTTTGAAGTCCTCTGCACTGGTTCCACCCTGCACCTCTAACAAAGCGGGTGGACACATCCTCACAGCACGCTCTGCTGCTGTGCACACACGCCAGCACCCTGCTGCGCCACAGTAGCAGTGCATATACCCCCATGCCAGCACCATGTTGTACCCACCTCGGCACCAATGCATACATCCACGGCAGCCAGGGCTGTAGCAGGAGAGCCCTTTATGGGGCCATGACATTCCCCACCTCTCCAAGCCTCTCCCCAGCCTGGTGATGATGTGCACCAGTGGGTGAAAGATCCTGCCGTGATGAAGTTGCTCTTCTGAGCTCTTCTGCACGTTGCACCACGATGGAGAGATGCACCTCCTGGAGGTTCACGTCTTGGGGGAAGGAGAGGGGTCCCACAGCCAGGGATCCTGCCCAGTCACGCTGGTGGGGACGAGATTTAGGAACCCTACTCAGTGAGAGCATGCTGTGGGGCAGCATCCTAAGGGTAAGAGCCAGGACAAGTCTGCAACATGGCAAAGAGAAAAACCAGCTTCATCCATAGGGCAAGGTGGTCGTGCTCTGGAGCGGTGAGAGGACCCATCCTGGCCTCCCATGCTGGTGGCTGCACAGAGACATTCCCTGCGGAGAAACTACCTCCCCCACTGATACCTGCCCTTTCTGAGCCAAAACAGGCCGCTCTGCATTTTTCCATATATTTCTTTAGGCCTCCCTTAATTTAACAGGCCCCGCTGATATCTTCAACAGCACTACACCAACTTACTCCAAGAAGGCTCCGGACCATATCCCAGCTTACCCTGAAGCAGCTGGGACAACCTACAGCCTCGGGAAAGTACCTCTATGGTAATTAGCCCAGGTACAAAGTGAGTTGTAATGGGGTAATCAGGAGAACTGAGCCTAAACACCTCACCTGTGGCATACACAGAAGTTGGCTGTGGTTTCCTTGTTGCTGGGGTTTTTTTTGCTTACTAAAACCATCAAGATGGGAAAGTGATAGTATTTGATTGAAGAATACTATTTGATTCACACCTCACACCAACTACAGTGCTGAGTGCATTGGTATATGTAGGCCAGGCTGTTCACGCTCCTTCTTTATGTACCTAAGCTCTGCCCTGGTTATTTGCTTCTCTGAGATCACAGTTTTTCACTGAGCATTACAAATTGCAAGCAACTCTGGCCTGCGGCGTGCAGCCCAGTAACCCAAACCCAGCACAAAGGTCCCCCTTGATTTCTTTACAAACAAGATGTTTTCATGAAAAATGCTGCGCTCACTCAAGTACCTCTGAGCTGAGCTGCTGCAGTCCCACCAGCAGAGACTCAGGGTCAGGCTCCCTCTGCAGCCTTCCTCACCTCCTGGGTCATGGGAGGGCTCGGGAGGGAAAGAGGGCAGGATCAGGCCCTTAACTGTTAGAATTACAGCCTGGGTGTTTCAAGCACGTTTGTACCTGTCTGAGAAATTAGTAATTAGTGCCTGAGTTAACTGATTAGGTCACCCTGGATCACATCAGAGTATCAGCTGCACAGGATTGCCTTGATGTCCTCCATATTTCTTAATTTCTTTCATTCTCTATCACAATTGTACACTAAAGAATCTTGCAATTAAGATAATTTACATAAGCAAATGTGGCTTAGTGTAAACAATTAACATCATGTTATTACATGAAAATGTGTAACTAATCCACAGATTTTCCTAAAGACTATTGTGTTAAGAAAGAATCTGTGGCAATGCCGGTGCTTTCCTTAGTTTCCTATTTGTGCTGTTGAAACGAGAGCGGCGGTGGGGCTGGAGTACATGTACACTCCATCCTGACAGCACACACGCATGCACATTGCCCTTCGTTCTGCCTAGGTAGCCAATGTTTTATGCTCTAGGATTTACCTCCCAGAACAGTAAGCTGAAAGGAAAAAAAA